>CAUYPK010144452.1:0-11261 GCA_963574355.1 Loris lydekkerianus
AGAATCTTTAAAAAAATTAAAAAAATTATTGAAAAAACAATGGCTGACAATTTTACAAAATAAATCACAAACAACAAACCAAAAATAAAAAAAAAAAAAAAAAAAAAAAAAAAAAAAGATAACAGCAAACAAAATAAATGCCCCCCCCCCAAAAAAAAAACCCAACAACCCAAATTGTACACTTAGGCATATCATATTCAAACTGAAAACAACAGAATATTCAAAAGCTTATTTGTAGAAGAACATATATAAGAATTATGGCCGACTTCCTGTCAGAAAACACACGAGCAAAAAGAAAGTATAGTGATATATTTAAAGTGCTAAAAAAATAGGCCATTGACCTAGAATTCTATACCCAGCAAAATTATACATCAATGGTGAAGGATTAAACCCTTTTTGATGTTATGTTAGATTTTCCTGTTCCACTCCAATGTCAGAAGGCATCTAATAAATTTCTTTTAGTTGCTTTGTTTTCTCACTCTGCTGTCAGACCCTGTCTGATGCATTTCCTCATATAGTAGGGACTCTACTCCACAGATAGCACAGGTTATGCTCTGTTTCTTGGCAGGCTGTGTATTTTGATGTGAGCAGGTGATTGATCCTGCATTACATTCACATGGCTGTGCTTGTAGGAAAATGGCTGGGAGAAGATGTTAGGAAATCGCAAGGTGGATTTTTGAGGACAGTGAGGTTGAAGCAGAGTTTAGTGATGAAAATGAGCATGAAAAAACTCTTCCTGTTTACAGCAATATTCCTTCTAGTGAATCTGAAGCTAGTGATGAAGAAGAAAGCCATGATAATACGCAGCCTTTAACAAGTAGCTGAAAGTTTATCATGATGGTGATCTTATAAAGTTCCCCTACTCTGTCACACAACAGGATTCACCCTTCCTCAAAGTGCTTGCCCCAAAACTAAACCTGAATATTTCCAGCTCTTTTTCTCAGATGATCCTATTGGTAAAATTGTGACTGCAACAAATACATTATGCAACAGAAAAAATACAGAATGTGACTCCACTAAAAATACTCAGTGTACCACTCGTGGAAGGATGTTTCATCAGAAGAAATGAAGGCATTCTTTTGTATAATACTGAACATGTCTTTGAAATTGAAGGTGTGATTAGTTGACTATTTTACTGAAGACTGGTTAGACTGAACCCCATTTTTCAAGGAGGTTTTCTCTCGTCTGATTTTTCCAAATATTTTGGATGCTGCATTTAGTTCCTCCTGTCGCACCTCATGGGAGTGCGCGTACCCAAGAAAGCAAGGTGAAGAATGTTAGTGAGAATATTGACAATAAATGCAAAGAACTTTATGTACTGGAAAGAACTGTGGCTATAGATGAGAGCACAGTGGGTTTCAAAGGAAGGATTCCTTTGAAGTGCTACAATTGGAAGAAGTCTACAAAGTGGCCTATGAATTGTTCACCTGTGTGATTCAGAAAATGGTTATATGTTTTCTCACAGTCCCTATAATGGCAAGACAACAGCAGAAAAGTCTTATTCATCCTGATGCACCATTTATGTCTCAACAAGTTTTACAAGTACATACAAGTGATTCAGGCTATCACATCTACACTGACAGGTCCTCAACTTGCTCGGGAATTGCATAAAGTGAAAATACATGTAACAGGAACAGTTACGGCTTCTAGGAAGGATTTTTCAAGTGATCTTAAAGATAAGAAACTTCGGGAATATGAATTACGTGCCTATCAGTGTGATATGAAATTGATGTGTCTCTTGTTCCATGACAAGACGTTAGTGGCAATGCTGAGCATATTCTTTGGCTCTCAAACAGTTAATCACTGGTTATAGGAAGAAACAGCCTGTTCAATTTGAAAAGCTGATAGTTGTTTTACACAAAGTTATTGGACAAAGTTGATCAGTACTGTTCATGTTACAGATTTACGAGGAGGTCCTACAAATATTTTTCTGGATGATGGAAGTTGCAGTTGTGAATAGTTACATCTTTACTCATTAGATGAGAAGAAGAAGGGAGAAAAAATGCAGACATACCTTTCTTACAGGAGAGATCATCACTCAGCTTGTGAGCAATGTGAGGAACAGAAATTCAAGAAAGAGGAAAAGACCATCATCTTCTGACACTGAGGAAAAGCCCAATGGGAAAATGCATTTTATAAAGCAAAATAAAAAAAAAAAAATCAAACGATTGCACAGTTTGCAGGAGACGAAATAAAAGTGAAAGGAGAAAAAACATTTTCTATTGTGATACATGCAAGAGGAAGCCTAGACTTCATCCTGGAGATGGCTTCAATAAAAAAAATTATAAACAAAAGTGCTTTAATTATTTTATGTAACCTAAAATGGAAGGGAGGGGAGGGGGGAGAGAGGGAGGGTAAACAGTGGGACCACACCTATGAAACATACGACAAGGTTACAAGTCAAATCTGTCAAGTGTAGAACATAGATGTTTTGACACAATAATCAAGTAAATGAGGTGAAAGCTATGGTGATTGGTTTGATCTAACCACGTCAGATTGTATAAAAAAAAAAAAAAACAATCAGCACATTGTACCCCACATATGCATGAATGTATTCATGATCTATGTGCATTTGACTTAATAAAAAAATAAATAAAACTGTTGAAAATAACAATGTATAGCATATGGATAAATGATCATTGTCATAGGGATAGAAGGAATTAGAAGAGTCTTCTATTATAAGTCTTCTGTTATAAGGTACCTGTACTATATGTGAAATGACATAGTGTTATTTAGAGTTAGATTTAGGTTATTTAAAACAATGATTAAAAAGAGTTAAAGACAATTTATTTTCCTATTTTCCTAAGGTTATTGAAATATAACTGAAAAATGGAAGGAATATATCATGCTAACATTTGGGGGCAAAAAATAGAAGGAATAGAGTATAGAGTATAGAGTAAACTATATAATCCAGACAAGGGAAGGCGTCTAGGTCCACATGTGTGTGACAGGAGAGGAGCGGGGTAAGACACTGCAGGGGAGAAGAATACTCTTGGTGATGTCTTGTCAAACAGGAAATAAGCACATTCTTCACTGCTCCTGAAAGTAGAATTGGTACCAATAATTAAGAGATATGGAAAACTAAATTTAGATGAATAAAAAGAATCAGAGTTGTTCCAAGGCAGACGTTACAATTGTCAAAATACAAGCTGGACTGAGTGGGAGGTAGTCATCTCCCCACCAGTTTAATTTTTCTAGCACAGGCTGGAATGTGAACATAGGGTGCATCCTGCATTGGTCAGTGAAGGAACGAGGTACATAAAAACAGCCTTTAAGGGCACTTGGAAGTTTGCAGTTATATAATGCTACCTCTTCAGTACACTTCAAAATTATAATTTCCTTTCACTGGAAAGTCCCATCATGGACAAATCCTGTGAAACTTAGAGATTCTCATCATTAGTAAAGATAGCAGCGAAGCAACTAAATCTTAAACACATTTTAATATGTTTGGGGCTTGGATTCCTTGGCTACAGATGTCTAAATATGACTTGGCTACAGTGGGACATTTTTGGAAAATCATCAGAAGAATTACAGACATGAATGAAGGGCTGGAGAACCAGGCTTGGCAACAGGAGTCATCAAGAGAACTCCAGAAGGCCAGGAAACAGGAACCTTAGGAGGAGCCTCAAAACTAAAAGAGTGAAGTCCATTTTCCCCTGCTATGATGAGTGAGTGAACCCTAACGTACTTATTTTCAGCCTTGTGAAGATTGAAAGGCCCAGAAAAAGTGATTGTGTATGCTTAGTCTGTGGACACATGGTGGCTGTGTTATGGAGGACAATCTGGACTCAAGAATTTTTGACTTTTATTGAGAAGAATTTACTGTCCGCCTCAGTCATACTCCATTCAGAAAAACGGAAGCCATGAGAGTTTAACAGAGAGCTTTTAACACAGACAACTGAAGGACTGAAAAATCAAATAATAATGCTGAAGAAATGCAGAGGTGGTAAGTGCAGAAAATATTTACCAGCCCAGGGCTGCCAGAACAAAGGGAAGAAAGAGGTAAGGTCATGAGTATCTAGAAGCAAGAAGCCATCTGCTGCTGACACTCAATCTCTGAAGAAGGGAGCAGAGGCTAGCTGCTGCTGGTGTCTCAAGAACTTCAAGGAGGGCCTGTACTTCTGGACTCAGACCTCCGAGGAGAGGCTGCTCTGCCAGGCTGCTGCTGGTACACCTAAGCCTGCTTCTGGAAGTGCCACAAAGAAGCTGGACACCAGAACATGCTGCTGCTGCACGGGGAAGCCCCACTGCTGAGACATTAAGGACAAGAACTTGCAGCAAGTGAACAGGAAGGAGCGAGTCCCTTCTGCCTCTTCCTGCCTGGCAGTCTCCTTTTACTATGCCCTACAAATCTGACAAAGGAAAAACATTAATTTATATGATCCCTGCCCCACAGAATCACAAAGCCAAAGATAGCAGAGCCACTGACGGTGGAGAGACAATAGCATAATAACCAGTACATCATTCCACTAACACCAACATAGTGCTTGAAGTGATATTTCAAAAGAAATCAAGGTTCTGGTCAAAGGTAAATAACCTAAGTGGCCAAAAGGAATACAGGGACTGTAAAAGACTAGAAAGATGGACTTCTTAGGTATGTAGTAGAGGATGGATGCCACCTATAATTTCCAAAAAGATAGCCAACATTTTTCAGTTCTAGCATTTGGGGAGAAATTAAAAAGTAAAATTAAAAAATAATATAACACTTTATTCATCTAATGTATAGCTCAAGATATGTAGTATGCAGAGAGAAAGAAAGCATAAAATTGCAGAATTAGATGCAACTCTATTAAGGGAGTTTTGTTTGTTTTGTTTTAAGACAGGGTCTTGCTCTATTGCATGGACTAGGGTCTGGTGTATCATCATAGCTCACTGCAACCCCAAATTCCTGGGCTCAAGCAACACTCCTGCCTCAGCCTCTCAAGTACCAGGGAACTTCAGGTGCATACCACCATGCCTAGCCAACTTTTATATTTTTCATAGAGACAGGGTCTTGCTCTTGTTCAGGCTGGTCTTGAACTCTTGACCTCAAGCAATTCTCCTGCCTCAGCTCCCGGAGTTCCAGGATTACTGGCATGAACCACGGCTGCTGGCCAAGACAGATCATTTTTAATGATGCACATGGGTACATCGGAAGCAAGCAAAATCTCCTTAGAAATGATCATTGAATGGTAACAATATATAGTATATTTCAAAGTAGCTAGAAGAGAGGCCTTTAAATGTCACCAACACATGTAAGTGATAAATAATCAAGGTGACGGACACCCCCAATATTTGACTTAATCATTACACATTCTATTCATGTAAAAAATATTGACATGTACCTTGTAAATATGTAAAATATTATGTATCAATAAAAGAAAAAATGAACAAAAAGGAAATTATCATTGAAGCTTTATACTAAAAAAATCTGGATTAGAATTGAGGTACTAAAGATTAAAGGCTTTGATAAAGTACATGGCAAATGCTAGGCATACGGTGAAATGGGAACTGGGCCTGGCGGGCAGGAGAGCATGTAGAAGTAAGTGTACAGGCAACAAAGACCAAATCTCAAGAGCACAGACAGGCCTGCTTTATACAGGACTCCTTTACCAGTCATGACAGAGGAAAAATTAAAATATTTTAATATCAAAACCCCAGAGCACACTACATATTAATCACAGCTATTTATATTTGTTTAAATTAACTGTATCACAGTACCTCCTAGTATTTGACAGAAGTATTTTAAGTAATTCATATAGTTCTAAGGGATACCCCACAAAAGAAAAAGTATCTTGGGTCTGTTTGGAGCCTCAGGATTGACATTAGCATGTTAAAGATCCTGAAAGTCTTGTTCAAGAAGCCTGGTTTTAATAAGCATCTCCATGAGCCAGTTTTTCTCTTTAGAACACAATTTGCAACATATTGCTATATATTGCCTGCAAATAGCATATAATTCTCCATTTCATAGAATAAATTCATTTTCTTTTCATCCTTTGTTGTCTTAATTGAAATGTAAAACCTCACTGGATGTCACTTTATAAAAATATTCAAATCTGATGAGTTCAAACAAATACTTTTGGGCAAGATTCTGACGCCAAGAACCAGCCCAGTTAAGTTACTGTTTTATAGCATGCTGCCTTATTGGGCCCTGTGCACTTCTGGGTGGGTCTACGCAACCTCCGTGGATTTTTTCCCCATGGGAAGGCACAACAGAATTGCTCCTAGGCAGCTCTGCTACCCTTCTTGGTAGATTATATACTTCTTACTTTTCCAAAATTGCTGACCATCAGGGAAAAAAATACCTAGGGAAAAATACAGATCATTAAATCAGGATTTCTTGTTTCCCACTCTAAATATAATTTTTCTAAAATCAATAAGGACTTCTAAGAACTTGAATAACCTATTGTTATATTATGAAATTAGATAAACACACCTCTCACCAGTGGCTATTTTAACATATCCAAAGTAATTTTATTTTACCTGAATATTCCAGGAAAGAGGGGTGAGTCTCCACACCCATTTTGAAAGCAAACTTATAAAATGACCTCAAGTTTCTGAAAGATCCCAGATGGTGCTTTGCAAAAGTATGAAATACACATGCTCACACTCACAAGCTCGCTCTTTCTCTCTCTTCTTCTTATGCACCCCACCCCCCAAAACTTCCTAATTTATCAGTCTCTGAGAATTTTTCTCTTGGCTATTATCACATTCTGTTAAAGGATTGGAAAGAAAACTTGCAATTTGGGTTAAACTGGAAGGTGGCTTCACAGAACTAAACTCAAGTGGAGATCCTTTAGGAAATATTAAATGGCAAAATAACATTTCAGATATTTTGAAAGCCCAAATTAGTTAAGAATAACAAATATAACTCTGCTTTTATGGATTTCAGGCAAGTTAAATTTCATTTCAAAAGGTATAAATTCTTTCCTTTTTGTAGGATCATATTAAAATAAATGAATTCCAGTTCCATATTTTACATCTCCAGATGCTGCCTCAGGCTTCAGAGGATCTCTCCCAGTGGCTCAGTGGAATAGGAGCCCTAGGATGTGAGATTTTATATCAGAAATATCAAGATCTCTGCTACAGGGACATTTACAAAGGACAGTTATTAAAATTAGAGCAACTAGCATTGATATTAACAATCTACAGTTTATAAAATATTTTCACTGATGTTATTTCTCTTGATAATCTAAATAGCCTCATGACGGAAACGAATCAGATATCACAATTATTATCCTCTTTATTGTTCCCTGGAGGACATAAGTCTGGGAGAGCTTTACCTAGCCCAGGTTGGCTATCATTCAGATTCACAGCCCAGCTATCAGTTTGTGTCTCAGCTCAGCACATGAAGGAAATTAGAAATAACATTTTTACCACCAAATATGGCATTTCGATATACTGGATTGACTAAAAACGTCTCAAGGTTTTTCTGATTTTCTCCCACCATCCCCCACCATGGGCTTTCCCAAAATCTTCAAAATTTCTTTGTCTGCCTGAGATCCACCTAGGACAACATTTGTCATTTCTCCCCCTCCCTGTTACCTCACTATCCATTTCAGGAAGGAAGATCAAGAACGCAAACAGACGCGGCCCAGCCTAGTTTAAAAATACAGCAAAACCTCTGTAAGTGGACCACCCAAGGGACTGTAAAAATCTGGTCAACATACAGAGATAGTCAGCATAAGGAACTAGGCCTACTATACTGATACGTACATGTGGTGCAAGTCTGTCACATTCTTCTTTTGTACTATCCGTTGTCTCTCCAAGTGAGTCTCAGCAGCTGTTTTGTTATTAGTTCTCCATCTAATTGCCATGACCTCCACAACTTAAAAAAAAAAAAACTTACCATAGTAAAAAAAACAAAACACATTTAAGTGTGCAGTTCAGCAGTGTTAAGTATACTGACATTATTGTACTGTACAACAGATCTCTAGAACTTTTTCACCTCACAATGCTGAAACTCATACCGACTAATCTATCAACTATATCTGTTGTCACTTGGAAAGACAACAGATAATACAAAAGAATGTGACACTTAGAGAGCCATATGGCCTGTCTCTAGCAATATAATTCCACCGGAAGCATCTTTTCTTGTCCTTATAACATACAAAAGGCCATGTACCCACACAATTATTCCAGCACTAAGGAGATGTAAAAAAATATGATTATTGTTGTTTCTTTGCTTGTTTTTTTTACCATGCACAGTAGAGTGTTCTGTGATTTTTCTAGATGATCTAGTCCAGGATAATTTTCTTAAAGAACAGAGAACTTCTCAATGAAAAGGAAATTTATCAAAAGAGTACGGTAAGCATTGCAGAAATCCATGATAGGGTCTCCATGTGCAGCAGGGTCTCCCAGGAGGAGCTGGGCTAGAGTTAAGGCTACTCCCTCCAGGGCTTGTTTACACACTACAGGTAGATGATGAAGCAGAGCAGTTCAGAGTCTGAACTCCACCTGAGATGCCTGGGGTTAGATCTATCTTTTACTGACTTTGTTTCTTCAATTTCATCATCTATAAGAGGGCCTAACAGGGAGACGTAAGCTCAGTAAATGTTTTGTATATCTCCTTTATGTATGGCCTTATTATTATTAATTAGCTTTTTCTTGACCCAATAAGATGGCTTCCTTCTCTGTCCCCTTTAAGTTCAAATGTCTACTGTGTACAAAGCCTATGTTCCCCAGTTTGAATTCTTAAGAAAATTCAAGAATTCCCACTGTACACCACTGTCATATACCATACAAGGATGCCTCTGGCTCTGCACAGGTCAAGGAACAAAGCACATCTAATACCCCAAATTATATATTTTTTCCTTACATATGTGAGATTTTCAACATTTTATTATAGAGTAGAAAGGTTTTCAGCAGAGAGTATCTCCAATGCTCTATATACACTAGGGAAACAAAATTTATGATTCCATTTTTTAATAACCTACAAAATTGGTGTTCCTATTTCATGGGTGATAAAGCTAAGACAAAAAGTGGTCAAATGACTTGCATAAGTTTAGATGAGAGTAAATGAAAGAACCGGCATTTCATTTTATCTTTGTTTACTCTAAAATCAATATTGTTTTCATATTGTCTCCCTAGTAATTAATGTTATATTCACTTTTCCATGAACTTCACAGAATGAAAGAATTCTACAGTGACTTATATCACTACTTGTTCTATAATAAATTTTGTTTGCTGTTTGATATAAGAAGTTTCACTCATATTAACTACTATCCCTCTCTAATCTTTTGATTTCTAGTCTGGTGATCCCTACTAGGCTTCAATATCAATATGACTATGAAATTAATATCAGATTAACAAAATGCCTATTTGGAAAAAAGAATTATAGATTACTTTCATTATTTTTATCAACTTTCTTACATAATATTTGTGCGTATTGTCTACAGTGGAGTTCTTAGGAATAAAATGATTGTCTAAAAAAATTTTCATTTTTACTAGATTTATACATGGTACTTTTTTAAAATGGGGAGTGGAAAGGAAATGAAGGAAAGGAAACAATTATATATCTCATGTAGCTTATGCCTCAAGCTTATGATCACAACTTGAAAATATAGTAGTTCTCAGAAATGCTTCAATCATTGCTTAAACACATATACTAGGATTGTCCATTTCAGCCTTGTTTGTGATAATAAAAAATTAGATGCAATCTAAAACATATTGTGATGATGCCACTTAAAAATTACCTGCTTAATTAGATCCCTGCAACAGACTCATTTGTGTTATGCCAGAAGAGAGTGAGGATATTTTGTTCACAATTACCTCAGAAGCTCCAGCAAACTAGAGTAGATCTAGCAAGAATCAAGTGTTCAAGATCTCCTGGAAGAAATGGTAAAAAAACACTTCAGAGCTTGAGAACTAGAGAAAATAGCTATTCTAAGGAAGAAGATCTAATACTGGGAATAGAAAAGACTGGTTTTGAGAATGATATATTATCATATCCCCCAAAAGTTCATCAACCCATTCTTGGAAAACACGAGCTCAGGTTCCTCAACAGAGAGCTTTCAGAAAACTTCAAAAGTGAGGTTACTCTTCAGGAAATCTAAGAAAATAATTGTGACTCAAGTGGTGAGAAAGCCCTAAATACATTTCGGCAAGTGTGACACTCTAAACTCTCCCAGTTATATGTATTTATTATGTGTAATATATATAATGAGCTATATGTATTTATATATATATAATGAAAATTTTGTGTATTATGTATTATTATGTGTAATATATATAATGAGCTATATGTATTTATATATATATAATGAAAATTTTGTCTACTTGTTGTCCCTGATTGCCAGGAGGTAACCTAAATCCTTAAAATTTTCCAAGTGATGGGAGTATCTTTGTTATTCTTAGTGGACCCCTCCATCCTACCAAAGGTTTTGCTAATGAGCCCACTCAGGATGGGGACTGCCCATGCCAGAAAGATGAACCATGTCTACATAAGGACCCCTGATGCCCAGATGCGTTTTCTACTTGGTGGTCACACACTGCACCAGAGGGCGATACATACTAAGGACACAGAAACTTCATGTTGGGGGCCCACCCAGCCTCACCCTATTCCTCTCTTCGTTTGGTTGTTCCCAGTTTATATCCTTTGTAGTAAAACTGTAAACATAAGGATAGGACTTTCCTGAGTTCTACCTATCAAACCTGAGGAGTTAGTAGGAACCCTCAAATTTGGAGCCAGTTGGTCAGAAGTGCGTGTGGCCTAGAAATTCCCAAGCTTAAGGCTGCTAACTGAAGGGAGGACAATTTTATTGAGGACTGTGCCTTTAACTTGTGAAATCTGTAGTAATTCTATAGTAAGTATCAAAACTGCATTACCCTCTCAAAACAAAGAGATTCTGGAAGGATTAAAGATGGCAGCCGAGTAACAGCTTCCCTGCAACTGGGCACAGTAAGTCTGGGAAGATAGGACTCCAGGCATCTCTGGCTGGTGGGATCTGCCTATAATCATCCCTTTGAGGATACAGGGAGTCAGCAAGGGACTTCTGGACCCCAAGAGGAGGACAAAAACAGTGGAGAACTGACAAGTGGTTGCCTGTGTTCAATCGACCTAATCACGCAGGCAACCGTGAGTACAAGCAGCAGTGAGACTGCAAACTGGAAGGGCCTTACCTGTGAACTGTTTTGGTGTTCTTGGACTTGGCACTCAGTTGAACTGCCTTGGGGAGAGCCTGAGCAGGAGTGTGGAGAACTTTGGGCATTGTCTGGGGCCCCAGACTGAGCCACTGAGCTGGGTGCAGGAAGCCATTGTGAAAGAACTGCCCCGGCAAGCT
>CAUYPK010144460.1:0-15291 GCA_963574355.1 Loris lydekkerianus
ATGACTGAATACAATAGGATAGGAAAGGAGGGAAGAAAGGGGAAGACAAGATGCAGTAAGGAGAAATGAATGAATACAATAGGATAGGAAAGGAGGGCAGAAAGGGGAAGACAAGATGCAGTAAGGAGAAATGAATGAATACAATAGGATAGGAAAGGAGGGAAGAAAGGGGAAGAGCAATGACAGATGACACAGTTAGTCTACCCTGATCTCTAAGTTTTAACCATTTAAGTGTTTGCGATTCTTTGTCATTCTGATCTTCCTGCGGTGTTTGCATATCACACCACAGTCTTCTTTCCTCTGCCTTTAGGTTTGAATGGACTGTATAGCCAGGAAGAATCAAGGGGAATAACCAAGGCTATGAGCTAGAATTCAAACCTCTCTAAATTTTGCTTTTTCTCACTAAACTTTGCTGCTCTTGTGTTTTTTGTAGTTTGTATTAGTCTCTTTATATCACTAAGCAGTTTATTTAGATAGTATATGCCACATAATACGTAAACATGACCTGTTTAAGAACATGTGACAACCTAGAAATTTTGGTAAATCTTTCTTAGAGCCTATTACTGATTTATACTTTCTGATCTTTTATTACTTATGTCATAGGCACTTTACTAAACCTGGCCCTTAGGCTTGTGTAACAGAAAATTCTGACAGGGCAGAATTTCATATTTTATTTTAATAAAAATAAAGGAAGTATATTTAAATAGCTAATTTATATTGTGTGACTATTTAGTTCCCATATTAGAAAAAAAATGAAAGGTAAGAGATAGGGAAATTGATAATTAATGTTATAACTTCCCATTCAAAGGCCCACATATGGTAACAAAATTGAAAATTAAGGAAATTAGGCCAGCTACAGTGGCTCATACCTGTAAATCTAGCACTCTGGGAGACTGAGGCAGGAGGATCCCTTGAGCTCAGGAGTCAAGATAAGCCTGAGCAAGAGCAAGACCCCATTTCTACTAAAAACAGAAAAAATAGCTGGGTGTTATGGCGGGTACCTGTAGTCCCAGTTACTAGGAGGCTGAGGCAGAAGGATCACTTGAGTCCAGGAGTTTGAAGTTGTTGTATGGTAGGCTGGCACCATGGCACTCTAGCCAGAGTGACAGAGTGAGACTCTGTCTTTAAAAAAAAGGAACAAAAATTGAGGAAATTATTCAGAAAATTAATAACAAAATAGAATATTCATTTAATTATCACATATATTTCAGTATCTTTTAAAATGTATCCAAAAAGCACACTTCAACTTCATTTACTATCAAAAATCTGACCTAAGAAGTAGTAACCATTCAGGATGAAAGTTATTTACACCAACGACAAACTATCATCAAGACAGGTTGCCTAATTTCCCAGATCCACGGGGCTATAAGAAATTGAGGGCTTCTAGACTCAGGGCCTCTGGCTTCAAGAAAAAGCCCATCTAAATAATCAAGTTGGTGTCAGTCAACGTTATTTCTTAAAAACATCCTTGATATCATACAACATCATAGTTAGTATCTTTTTCAGGTCCTTGAGAAATGCAGTAAACATTTAGTAATATAGGTTGATATTGCTAAATTATAAAGTTTTATACCTAATATTCTACATACATATGGGATACTTATAACTCAATACAAACAAATTATGAAACGTCACAACCAGAAATGCTTTAATATGCTTATTCCTGTTATATATTCAGATTGATTACTAGAGGCAATTTAACTCATTAACTCAATGTAAGTTTGTTTTTTTTTTTACAACTTTAATTCTTCACTTTTACATATTTGAATTATCGTGATATCACATATCTTGTCTTTCTGGCAGGAGTAAAGCAGACTTACTAATTAAATTAGCAGTACATTATTGATTTTTGTTTCAAATTCATTACTATGCTAAGAACTGCATGTCAATTCAATGTCTCAGAAGGATCATGAAATAGTTTGAAGCTAATTGTTGCTTCTTATACATTTTTATTAGATAAAAGTTTTGTGACACAACTTCATATGCTGATTTTAAAATTTGACATTGTAGTATATGGAACTAGAAACTTTTTCTTGAATTTGCCAGAACTAAAATTTCTAATTTTTTTTCTGTAATTTTAAAATAATTAATGTCTTGAAGTTCAGTCCTTTGCCCCAGTCCACCTTCAGTTTTGTTAGACACCTTTAATCTTTCCTAAAGCATATAAATCAAATATCAAATTAGAAGAATAAAAAATTTAGGTAAGCATATGAAAAAGGGATGGAAGAATATGTCAGAATTATGAAAAATAGAAAATAAAATCTGAGAGAAACACAAAGTAAGGAAAAATAGAAAGAATTTTTATTCTTCCCCCCAAACCTACATATGGCAAAAAAGGAAAAATCCTCTTATAGATTATTAGTTTATGTAGGATCCTTCCATCTTTAACCTTGCAATATTGAATTAATGTTTTTAAACATTAGACTGTTTCATCTTTACCTTCCTCTTTCCTCCTAAATTGAAATCATTCTATTTGGCTTGTATTCTTTTTTTTATTCCAGTGGGTATCCAATTTACAAATAAATTGTCTGAGAATTTTTTTCCCAAGTTCTTTAGAAGTTAAGATGTCTTTAAAAAAAAAAAAAAAAGACAACAAAAAATAATATATGCAATAATGTCACAGTAAATGAGAGGCCTACAAAAAACGCAGCTTGACTTATATTCAGTAAAACCATCATACTAGTACCCTAAGGTAAAATATCAACATTTATGATAATCTGAATTTCAAAGTCTATAAGGAGCTTCCCTCTTGATAAACCACAGCTATCACAGTTATGAAGAAAGCCTTGCTTTTATTGCTGTTTTCGCTCTCGAATGAGCAGAAACCTGAAATTGTTCTGCGGTTAGCCCCTCCTTTCCTTGCATTGCTATCTGTCTTCTTGTTGAATGTTTTACATGAATAACTGTGGCTGACCCCCGACAGAGCTCCTCTTGGGTCTAGGAAGGACCCAAATGCGAGAATGACAGCCCAAACGTATGCTTCCTACCTACTGGGGGCTCTGCGGAGGCCCCAGAAACAGCACTCTTCCCCCACTTGGACTGTAAACAATCTGAGAAGTGAAACAGTATCTCATGAGGCCATAAATTGTACTTTTGTTCTGAGAGACACCAGGAGGACGTGAGTTTCTGAAGTCCACGGTTAGATACTTACCTGGGTCAGGCAGGTCACAGGAAAAAGGGTAGAGACCGGCAGAGCCTGCTTAGTTACTCCAAATTTACCAGCAGGTTAAACCACCCCTGCCCCTGAAAAGAGTGAGTAAATGGAAGGTGTAGAGAGGCAAAGAGTGTGGTTAGGAAAATAATTTCCATTTTATGGAAAGCAGGAGGGGGAGGAAGGCTGGAAAGAATAGCCAGTACCTCTCTGTTCCTCTCTTTTTCCATTTTTCATGACAGCAGCAATCCACCTACCTGCCATGCTAATCTACAAGCCCTTTCTCATGTCTGCATAAGCCAGCACCAGTCTTCATCCCGTTCTATTTAGCCTTTTTTTCCCCAGACATATAAATAAGAACTCCCTTCCCCGCCTCCTCTGCATGAGCCTCCATCTATGTCAGGCCCGCCCACCAGTGGGCCTCGGTCCTCAGGATAACGTGCCTCTGCTCCATTCTGCACTGCACTTCCAAACACAGGTCTCAACATGGATTCCCATCCTTGTTCAAGGCCCTCCAGATTCCCTGTTGCTCACAGGAGCAAGTTCTGAGTTCTGCACAGGACGTATCAGCCAGACTCTCTCTCTCTCCATCTCCTACCCAGCCTCCACTGCAGACAGTGAGCTCTTTCCCCAAGCTTTCTCGGCCGTGCTTTTCCAGCTGCTTTTCCACCTGCTTTTCCCTGCTGTTTATCTGCCCCAATCCCAGGGATCCTTGAGGGCCACTTCCCCAGAGACAAGTGCCCCTCTCCAGGCTTCCGGCATTACTCCAGAGTCCGCTTAATTGTTTGGGCATCTCTTTTTCTATAGAAATTTGTTGCATTTTGTTGCATAATTGCAACAAATTTTTTTTTTTACTTGTTTTTCTCCCTTCTTCAGAGAAGACGCCACGTCTCATTCCTGGTCATGTTTTCAGGTCAAGCCTGGCATCTGGAACATGATGCTGAGTAAGTGGATTTTAATAAGATTCATCTATTATCATCCAATGAAAATGACCACATCGACTTAAAAAAAAAAGTACTACACAGATATTTTCCAAAACCAGTCATTGTCAAGCTGAGAACGGTCTTACCTATTAATAACGTCTGGTTTTGGAGGATTCTTTTTTAACCTCCTAATCTGGTATTTTAAGTGACAGAACAAGGATTTTCATGCAGGCCTTTCTGACCCTACACTCTTCTCTGCTGTCCCCCTGGCTTCCTGTAACAAACGGCCTTGCATAGCTAAGGTTTTCTTCTATATTTTATGTCAAAAGATCTTACCCTATTCCACTGACTCCCCTTTCTCAAGGAGAAAGTCTGTGTTAGTCATATTAAAAAAAAAAATGAAGAAGAAAGAAAAGCAAAAGAAAAGAAAACCAACCTGGGCATCTGGGAGATCCACAAGGTGAATATTAAAGAAACAGCTATAAAGCCAAATGTAACTGTAAAACAATAAATAACAGAAGGCAGGATATTGAGCAATATTTGCCATCCCATAACCACTCACATTCTTAGTCTAATTTTCTGCCCTAGTTTATGTTCTTTCATTAGACTCTGAGTTAGACTTCTAAACGTTCCTGCACACTTACTAAAGATATTTCACTTTTCCTGGTGTGCTTCCAGAGCCCTCGTGTGTAGTGGAGGGTTTATGGTCCTGTGCCGTGCAGCAGATGCCGTACCATTTGCCTAAGTCCTGCTGACATTTGGAGATGTGGATTAATTGAGCTACAGAATGAAATTTAATTAAAATTAAATACAGGCTTGGCCATTGTATCTGTTCATTTCCTGCACTCTAGTATGTGTATTTGCAGGCAGTGCCATAGTTAATTTATTTAATCAGGATGCTCCGTGGGGGGAGCTGCACTTTGTTTTACCCTGAAAGGCTGAGGGTGTGGTGGCTGCCAGGCTGGCTGTCCTCACACGCCGTGCGCCCTGTGTAAGGATGCCGCTGAGCCTCCGAGGGCAGCCCAAGGGAGCAAGGTGGCCCCCGTGAGCCTGCAGAGAAACAACTTGTCCTAGACAACATTTAGTGATGCCCTTTAGACTGACATTAGATGGCCACAGGAGTCTCATCTATTCCCCACAAACATGTTGCCATAGCATTCGCTCATTCAGCCAACTCTGTGCCAGGTCAAGGTAAGCACCATTATTCACAGTAACTGTATTCTTCCTGCCAGTGACCCCAGCTGGGGACATTTGCCACTTCCTCATCAGCATTTGCAAATAATGTAGGATATCTAGAGGAACTATATTGCTTTATGTTCTGCTGAGATTGTATTGGAACGAGCAGCACAGGTCTCACCTTTCCTGTGAGATCTGTTGCAAAGGGCACCTCCTTCTGGGGGCGCTTTCCAGGGTCTTGCAGTAGAAACCAGCACCCTTCCAACAACTCTCCCAAATACATATGAGTTATTTGTGTTACACCTGTATACACAGTATCTTCCTGTCCCATTTCAAGATTATAAACTTTGGGTCAATGTCCTTTTATGGCTCAAAGGAGTAGGGCTCCGGCCCCATATGCTGGAGGTGGTAGGTTCAAGCCAAGCCCTGGCCAAAAACTGCAAAAAAGAAAAAAAAAAAAAAAAAAGAAAAGAAAAATTTGTAAGGCAGAGCATCACCTCCAGAAGGTAGTCTAAGACTATTTTTTAAACTGAAAATATTGACTATATTGCATTGTCAAGCATGCATATTCCTGGGTGGTGTACCATGGCTGTCTGGGCAGTTTACCACTACTTTCTCCTTTTCTGAGGCAACAGTTCCAAGTCTGCTTTGGGGAATCACGTCTCCCACACCTGTGTGCCTCAGGAAAAGTTGAATGAGCTGGAGGCCGAGCCAATCAGTGTATTCCACCCCCACTAACCTCTGTGATCGGCTCAGACATGGACCCAAGCCAGCCTAGTCTGGGCCAATAATACTACTCTATACTCTAAGATTTTCCTTTCCCTTGGTTGTACATAAAGGATGTTGCCCATGAGTCCCAATCTTCTGTCTGGGGGAAGCATCTAAAAATGAACTACCCAAAGGGGGTTGCAGTTGTCATTCTTCCATCACTGCTGTTATCTTAGCTAATGAATTTTTGCTTAAGGTGGTCTGTGTTGGACTTTCTGGCTTTAGCACATAAAAGACCCATATGTGATCAGCCTTGTCTTAACAACCATTTAGTGCTATCAGCACTGATGTGACAGTCGCTGTCCTGCGAGCTCCGTAAGCACAGGGGCCTGGCCTCTTCCCTAGTGACTCACCACCTAGCCTAGAGCCGGCAGCACTGTGTACCCCACAGTTTCTTTCTGTGGGAAAGAAGGGACAAAGGTAAGTTCTGGTGGTTATAGGATAATGTCAGTGAATCACCTTTGTAATAAAATTGATTAAATTGACATGTTGCTCACAAACCTAGTTGCTACTTTCTTTTTCACCAGCCTTCATGTGACTGAAAGGGGCCTGAAAGGTTGACCCACAGTGTCTCAGGGTGGGAGAGATAGCTCGAGCATCTCACATTGATCTCTGGGGAAGAGACTCTACAACCCCATCTGTGCTGGTGTTAACTCTTCTCACCACCTGGAAATTGTTCTTTATGTTCCCTACGTGGTTGTGAGTTATTGTAAATCCCAAAGTAAGCTTTTTCTCAGTTGCACTGTATTGCTTCTGGCTATCGCCTCAACCCAACTCAGTAAATGGGCACACCATGTTCTCTCTGCACATATTTTCTCTTCTGTTCCAATGACACCTATTTCATATGGACAATGTTCTGTTAATTCTTGGAGTTGTGGGAAAGTAAACTTAAGTTTCTTCTCCTCGCATATGTCTTTTGCAAATTTAATCCTGCTCTTTTGTAACTCTCTTTATTTTCTGTAGACACAGTGACATAGGTAACATTTGGTGGGCATTTTTTTTACCTTCTGACCATTAACATAGATCCTCATAATAACAATAGAAGACAAATATTTTTATCTTCATTTTCCAAGTGTGAAATATGAGGCAGAGATTTGAACTTCAGTCACCTTTAAGAAATTTGCTGAGCTGTAGGATACATGAAAACTTAGGAGGAATTTATGATTTGGATAAACATTTTAAGTATTTTATTTGTAGGATATTCAGAAAATTTCCCAGTATTATTTTTTCTTGATTAATACAAGCTAAGAGTAATAAATGTCTCTCCAGTCACACTTACACAGACATAGATAATAATAGCTAACGTTTTCTGAGTCCTCATGGAAGGCATTGTAATAAGAACTTCTACATGTATTAACTCATTTAATACAACAGGCCTGTGAGATAAACACTGTTGTTATCTACATTTCACAGATGCAGAGACTGAGGCAAAGGGAGGTTAAGTAACTTACTAGGTCACATGGTGAGTAAGTGGTGCAGGCCGGCTTTGAAGCCACATAGCACAACAGCAAGACTACAATGCTTACCTACGCGGCATGTTCGATAAAATACATAATTTGCATCCTAGGTTAATTTCTCAATTTCAGTGAATGAATATTATAGGGTCCCTACTCTGTGCTAGTCACTGTGCTGGGTTCTGGGGGTGCTGCGGTGAAACATGGCAGGAGGGGCCTTGTGGATCATATCCCACGTACCCCCCAAGCCAGTCAGATGTGCCCTGCCCCGGCCTCTACGACTGGTTGAGAAATGGGCATGTGAGCCAAGCCACGCACAAAAACTGAAGGTATTTCTTTGAAATAAGCAATACATCATTTATTGAATCTGCATACAGTTCTAAATTGTAATAGGGTTTGATATTTTTCCTGAGTCAGGAATTTTTTTATTTGTTTTTACCTGATTGATCTAATTGAAAACAGACAAGGTAAAGAATGTCAACTTTCACAGTTGCACTAATTTGTTGATCATTTCTGGTCACTGGTAGCTTGACAAATGTGGTTAAAATGGAAAAACAAAATCTGATTATGTCTTTATTTGGCTCCCAGTAAAGGGACTAGTTTGGATTCTGGAACGACGGTGTCTTTAGGGGAAGAGGTCATGTCTAGTCTATCCTAACGTAACCCGCAGCACCTAGCACACCACTCTGCATGTGATGGGGGTGGGTAAATCATTGTTGGAGGAAAAAATAGATGAGTAAATATAGGACAGCTGTTTTTTGAAGGCTTTGCTAATTTTATACTTGATTTATTCAACCATATTTATTGAACACCTACTATGTACATGACACCATGTTTGGACCAGAAGGGTAAGTAAGGGGCCTTCCATAAGCTTACGTGGGAGATGGGAGCAGAAGGACATCCGGAATGCTCTTATTCCGTAAGAAGTGCAAATAAGATGCAAGAGCAAACTCTCAGAGAAAAGGGGGCCCAGTGAGAAGCGGATACCCTTTACCCCTCAGGGCTGCTGCCGTCTGTCTGTGCAGGTGTGACTGAGTAGATGGGCGGGGCATGACCAGCAAATCCTTTTTTCACTGAAAGCGTTCTAAGACTCTCCTCTGACAGGGCTGCTGCTGCTAGCGACCTATTAGTCTCACTGGCCCAGTGTCTTTGCTTATAAAGATCCGTCCTGTTTCTGCCAGCAGCACTGCAGTCTGTGTCTGTAGCTAAGGCTTCTCAGCAGCCAAACGGCTCTGCCACGTTTTGGGGAATTGT
Source organism: Loris lydekkerianus (assembly GCA_963574355.1). NCBI lineage: Eukaryota > Metazoa > Chordata > Mammalia > Primates > Lorisidae > Loris > Loris lydekkerianus. Next base: position 8,727 of record CAUYPK010144460.1, read on the forward strand.
AATCCAGGGCTCCACTGAAGGACACCCCTCCTTGTGGTTGTCCCCTTCACCGTACAGACAGAGGGTGCTTGAGTTTTCTGTGCCAGCCAGAGGACAGTGTATGAAGGCACAGCTTCAGTGCCGTGAACGCGCTGCCTTCCAGCACTGGAGTCCAGACTCCAAACACATTCTGCGGCAGTGTTCACAACTCAGGAACACTAAGACCTAAAAAGTCTTACCCTGAAATTCAGAACCAGTGCCAGATGAGGGAGGCATCTACTCGGAGTCTTCTTTTATTTGCAGTTTTTTTGTTTGATTGTTTGTTTTTGAGACAGAGTCTCACTCTTGCCCGGTAGAATGCGGTGGAATCATAGCTCACAGCAACCTCAAGCTCTCAGCCTTAAGCAATCTTCCTGCCTCAACCTCTCCAGTAGCTGGGACTACAGGCATGTGACACCATGCCTGGCTAATTTTTCTATTTTTAGTAGACAGGCGTCTCACTCTTGCTCAGGCTGGTCTTGAACTGGTGAGCTCAAAGTGATCCACCCACCTCAGCCTCCCAGAGTGCTGGGATTACCTAGCACTGATTGCTGGGATTACCCAGAGTGCTGAGCCACCTAGGCTGGCCTTATTTGCAATTTTAAAGGAATAATTAATTTTGTTTCTATTGTTTTAGATAGTCCAACATCAATTTATTGATTAAACAAATGTGATTGCTAAACCACAGAAATTAACGCAAAAGTGGTCCGTCTAATAAGGAGAACAGGGGAGGCCTTGACGTCTGACACTCACACACATCTGCTGTGTCCATGTGGGCGCCACAGTCACTCTGGCTGCTCTGCTCTGCCGCACGTGGGGCAAGAGATGACACCTCCTGTCTTATCGCGCTTATCTGTCCTTGAATTGCGTATATATGTGTATCAGTGCAAACAATTACTGGGCTTCGTCTTCTAGACAAGAATGCCAAGCTAGTCTCCCTTCATAAAAAGCAGTTACAATTTGGGGACACTTCCTATTTGCCTCAGCACCGAGTCTGCCTGGTCTAACTCTTTCCATTTCATAAGAAGTATTAACCCCCTGCTGTAGGGGCCCCAGTGCGCACTCTCAGGATCAGTCTGTCGGGGCCCCAGTGCGCACTCTCAGGGTCAGTCTGTCGGGGCCTTAGTGCGCACTCTCAGGATCAGTCTGTCGGGGCCCCACTGCGCACTCTCAGGATCAGTCCGGCAGGGGCCCCAGTGCTCACTCTCAGGATCAGTCTGTCGGGGCCCCAGTGCACACTCTCAGGATCAGTCCGGCAGGCCAATTGGTTTGTTGACAACATCTCTTTTCTTCTTTGATTTGCTGTCATCAGATTCACTGTCAGATAAAGATTTTCTTTCTTACCCACTTTTTGAGAATTAAGAAATGCTTCAATTAACTCTGGACAATCTAAATTTTCTTCAGGTTCCCAAGTCTTGTCTGCACCTGTAAATCCCTCCACTGCAGGAAATACCGGGCCTTCTTATTTACTGGATGTCCATCCAGTACTTTTTCCCCCACACATTCTTCAGGCCCTGCCTCTTCAACCTTCCTCCCTTTCCATTCTGCGTCTTTCCCATTTTTTGCAATGTAGTTGCATTGGAGGCCCTTTTTTATTGCAGACCTGAAGAGCCTCTGAGCTACTCCAGGTCTCGGGTCTATGGCGTCTCGCTTCCTGATTCTTTTACATTCTTAAAAATTACTGAAGACCCCAAAGAACTTTTGTATATGTGGATTATTTCTAAAAACATTTGTCATATTACTGAGAAACTTTCAAAGTCTTTAATTTATTTGAAAATAACAATAACAAATTATTATTACTCATTAACATGTTGTATGAAAAATAACCATGTTTTCAAAAACAAAATATTAGTGCATAAGAGTGACATTGCTGGCTTGGTGCCCATAGCTCAGTGGTTAGGGTGCTGGCCACATACACCAGGGCTGGCAGGTTTGAACCCTGCCAGGGCCTGCTAAACAACAATGACAACTACAAAAAAAAATTGCCAGGCATTGTGGCAGGTGCCTGTAGTCCCAGCTACTTGGGAGGCTGAGGCAAGAGAATAACTTAAGCCCAAGAGGTTGAGGTTGCTGTGAGCTGTGATGCTATGGCAGTCCAGGGCAACATAGTGAGACTCTGTCTCACAAAAAAAAAAAAAAAAAAAGAATAAGAGTGGCATTGCTTACATTATTGCAAATGTCTTTAATGTCTGGCTTGCTGCTGCTGGACTACCACATCTGCTTCTGCATTGGATCTGTTTTGATACATTGCTTTGATTGAAGCATCTGAAGAAAATCTGTCCTCACATACACATATAATTGGAAAAGAAAGGAATATTTTTACTACCACTTCAAATAATTGTGTGTATTCTTTTTTAGTACACCAAAACTCAACAAATGGCACTTTCTTGAGAGTTTTTTGAGAAATAAAAAATGTGAAATTGTATCTTGCACTTTGAATGGATCTATTACCACATAAAATTTAGTACCATCAATATTGCATTGGCTTGCTGAGTTACATACCAATCAATCTTTAAATGTTGATACACTTCATTATACAATATCAAAAATTATCATTGTTAATATCACCACTGATCTCATCAGAAAAATCTTTCGTCAAGTATGAAGAAGCTGACAAGTGCTTGGTGGCAGATAAAAGTTTTCCAAAATTCTGATTTTACTTGAATGCTTGAATTTTATTATCAGAAAAAATTGATGTCAGTTGTTTTCCTTGAAATGACAGTCTCACATTGTTCATTTTAGAGAAAATATCTGCCAAATACCTGCCAGTTGTTCTATCATGTAAAAATGGTACTCCATGACCAAAGTGGCTAGTTCAGCCTTCAACTCAGTCACAGAAGTTTTTTTCCTCTAGATGACCATTATTTCTGGGTATGCAGCAGAAACACTTTACGTGTACATCCCCTTTCATCACACAAAATATTGAAAATATGTATCATCGAGGATCAGGATTCAATAAAATTCATTATTTTTTTACTGCTTCATCAGGGCCTTGCTTCCTGCGACTGGCCTTTTTTCCCTTTAAGTATAAGTGCACGGCAGTGAAGAAGCCAGGGAGCGCTTGGTGCCACCTGTGCTGATGTGCGCGGTGACACCAGAGACTTTACTCACCATTGCTTTAGTACCATCAGTGCAAATTTCAATGTAGTAAAAAGACAAATATTTTAGTATTATCATAAAAGTTATCTGCATTTCACAGATGGCTGAAAGTGTGTTGGGGACCCACAAAGTTCACAAACCTCTCTTTGAGAACCACTCACCTACTGCTGCAGAGAATAGTGCCAAAATAACTTTAGACCAAAAAAAATTTTTTTTCTAAACCTTTATGGCATGGTAACCTGCCTTCGGAAAGTTTATCATTAGGTTCAGCCACATGAAATTGTCATTCTTCAGGTGCAAGTTTGAATACTGGTAATTTCATGGTTGAACCTATGGAATAAAAGGTGTGTGTGTACAACAAATCATGCCATCGAAATGGTGCAGAGCTAAGGGAATGAAAAAGTAGTACAGAGCCAGCATGAAATGCAGAGTTCTGGAGTTTCCAGATTGGGAGGAAACATGTACCTAGAAATTCTACACAGATGGAAGAGACAGAACCCTTTACAAGTAGGAGGCATAAGGTAAGAAAAAGCTCAGAAATGGATATAAGTGCAAGTAAAGGCTATTTCTGATTCTTCGAACCCTTTTTCGGTGGTCATTTGCCATTGTGTATATGCTTGTAGTTATTTTGAGCAGTTATGTGTGATCTGCACTCCCAAATGCAAACTTTCAGCTCATTCTTGGGCTCCTTGTTTGTTTCAAAGTACCTATTAAAGTTCAGCCTAATTGTAGCTACTTAACAATTCTTAAATTAATAAGGTGATGTATGTATGTATGTATATGTGATCTCTCTGAATTCTTTCTGTTCATTTGCATCCATTTGTTTATAGACTATTAAGTGAGTACTTACCTTGTACCATGCATTATGTTAATTGCTGGGGTTGTAATTGCATGCAAAGGGGTGTGGGACTTGTCCTGATGGAGGTTCTAGTCAGTGGGAGGAAACACATACAGTTAAATATGAAGTGTGATGCCTGCTGTAAAGGGATGTGAAGATCAGAGAAGACCTCCTGATAGAAAAAACATTAAAGCAAGACATGAAACATAGAGTTAACCAAGCAAAAGAATAGTACAGAAGGAATTGTTCTAAGTGAACTTGAGGAACTGATGAAGTTTGCTGTGACCAGAGGTAGAGTTCGAGACTGGGGAATGGTGAGGGAGATTCACTGTGAGGCCGGCGCCTCGTCTTAAATGTCATGTATACTTTATTAAGGAACATGAACATTAATTATCCTAGAGGTAATTAGAAAGCACTAAAGTTTTTAATGCAATAATGGTATGACAATATTGGTACTTTTTATTGTTAGCTGTTTTTAATTATTAAAAAATTAAAGTTTAATTATTGAAAAATAGCACATAACACAGCATAAAAGAGCTCTCCAAAGGCAGTCACTGTGAACCTTTCTAATGTGGTTTTTCTGAGAATTTCTGTCTATGCACACACATGCATAGGGGTGTGTATTTGTGTGTGTATAGAGATATATGCACTTTTTTACACAAGTAATAGGACATTGTACAAACTGTTCTGTGTCTGACTTTTCCACCTGACAATATAACACAGATTTTTCCACATGGCTACATGAAGATCCACCTTATTCTTTTTAAATACTTCTTAATATTCCAGAATATGAGTTTCTATAAATTAACCAAAACTAAATTTATAGGTATTTGTTAACTTCTGTTTTTACTTGTTGTACATAAAAGTTTTTGCAATAACTTTATTTATCTTTGTATAGATATACTAATATAGCTGAAGGATATATTTCTAGAAGTATAAAAGTCTGATTAAATGCAACCATTATTTAAATTTTTAAGTAGATAAAAATGTTTAAATTTCAACAGATATTCCAAATTTCCCTCCAAAGAAACTATGCTAATTTATATACTCATCAATAGTATATGACAAGGCTTATTTTTCCCTACATTCTCAAACTTTAGAATCTTTCTCAATCTGATAAGTGAAAAATATCTAATTTTAATTTTAATTTCCTTCACAAGTAAAGTTAAGCATCTTTTTATATTCTTATAATCCATTTTCCTTTTATATAAATTGGCTGCCTAATCCTTTGCCCATATTTTTTAGATACTGATTTACAAGAGTTCTTTATTGATTAGTAACATTAACTCTTTGCTGTGTGTATTGCAAAGATTTTTCCTACTCTATGGCTTATATTTCGATTTTATTTGGATTTTTTTTTCAGAGGAGTTTAAAAAAAATTTTTTGTATATTTATATTTGTCAATATGCTATCATTTTAATGAAATAGTTTGGAAGAATTTGTCCTTTTGTAACATGGAGAATGTATTCTGTCAGAGTGGGAGGAAAAAACGAGAGAGCATTAGAATAATTTTATAGAGACATGATGGTGGCCGGAGTTAGGACAATAGCAGTAGGACTAGATGAAATGAACATGTTTGTGAAATAGGAAGTGGGGGCATCTGACCTTGGAGATGGGTGAAATGTGGGAGAGGGAAGAGACATGTTTTAGGGATGATATGCGGGTTTCTAGTTTGGATAACTGAGTAGATGGTTCACTATGATAAAGAAAGCCTGGGAAAGAATGTATGTGGTTTGGGGGAGAGAGTAGACGCCATGGTATCTATGAAATATCTAAAGACAGGCACTCGGTGGGCAGGTGATTACATACATAGATTTGGAGGTCAGGACAGAGCTGGATTTGAGGGTTCAGCACATACACGCTAACTGAAGCCATGGAAATGGATGGCCTACTGCCCAGCAGGTGGAGGGAGAGACAAGCCCCACGGCTGAGGTGTAACCACAGACTCAAGACTGAGAAATGGGGGAAAAACCAGGAGGGTGACGTTGAAGGAAAGAAAGCACATATTTTAAATTAATTGAGCATTGGCAGAGTTGAACCTATGAATAGTCGATGTATAAGCTACTGACTCGAGAGCAGGAGGATAAAAGTGGACTCAAATTATTAAACAAAGGTGGCTTTAGCTGTCTACAGAAGCAAACCAAAAAGCACAGGAAAGAAATACCAAGTGTTAACATTGGTGGTAAATTTGGGTAATTTATAACAAAATGCTATTTCTTAGTTATTCCCTTGGACTATTTTAGTTATTTATAACTACTGATGTGTAGAACTTTATTTTAAAGATGACTATTCTCTATCTGTGCTTGCTTTCTTATCTCTCATTCTACCAACATCAATTTTTTTTTTTTTTTTTTGAATTCCTGAATCAAGCAATCCACCCCACCCCAGGCTCCCAGAGAGCTAGGATTACAGGTGCAAACCACTGCACCCAGATAGAGTGAACCTTTTAATATTTCAGTCAGATTATGTCTATTACCTACTCAAAATGCCCCCAATGACTTTCTGTTACATTTAGAAAATAAATCCAAACACTTGACCATGATGTACAGACATTATATGGCCAGGCCCCTTGCTATGCCTCCCATCTCATTTCCTATAGCACTGTCTCTC
>CAUYPK010144465.1:0-15336 GCA_963574355.1 Loris lydekkerianus
AGTGGGGCTTTGGTGTGTGCCGCACCTTTTGGGCACAAGACACGATTGTAAGAGGGACTTTACCTAAAAAATGCAATCAGTGTAACCTGGTTTATTGTACCCTCAATGAATCCCCAACAATAAAAAATAAAGAAATGGAAAATAATAATAATAATAAGACTGCCTTGGGCCAATTCTCAGACATAAATTGAGTCAAAGAAAATTATTATTGTTCTTATTACTTTTTTTCTTTTTAACTTGCTTTCACCAACTCTTGTCTTCTTAAAAAATATTCTGCTGGGCCAGGCACAGTGGCTCATGCCTATAATCCCAGCACTTGGGAGGCCAAGGCAGGGGGATTGCCTGACCTCATGAGTTTGAGACCAGCCTGAGCAACAGCGAGACCCCGTCTCTAAAAAAAAAAAAAAAAAAAGCCAGGCATTGTGGAGGGCACCTGTAGTCCCAACAACTCAGGAGGCTGAGGTAAGAGAATTGCTTAAGCCCAGGAGTTTGAGGTTGCTGTGAGCTGTGATGCCACAGCACCCTACTTACTTTCTATGCAGAGGAAATACACAGAGATTTTTAAAATCTGAAGTCTTTAGTATGGCATAGAGGCTCTTTACAGTCTGTTTAAACTTTATTTTCCAGGCTTCCCATCACATACATATCAGATGCAATAGAATATTCTTTGCCTGGATATTCTGTATTCCCTTATCTTTGCATATGATGTTTTCTCTGCCTAGTAATTTCTTCCCCTGCTACTCAGGCAAATATAGTAACAGTCTTTGAGATCAACAACTCACTGCTGTTAGGAAATATTTCCCAACTCTTCCTCTCCCATTTTGCCCATGGTATACCTCCCTTGTGTTCACTTTGTGTTATAATTATTTTATACATTTAAAAGGAATAGTAAAGTTCTGAGACTTATTTTTCCTTTCCTTTCTGGAACCTGACCAAGAATGTGGTACATAACAGAAAATATTCCATTTTAATGTTCCTTCTAAAATAGTTATTTTGGGCAAATCTCTGCGTGTCTGAACCTCAGTTTCCTCACCAAAATTTGAACAATAATACCTACCTCTCAAAGCTGTTAGTAAGTCATACCCAGTGATTTGCATAAATGTATTTTGTAAGCCAAGCATTTCTATAACATTTAACTTTTGATTCTATAGTGACCTGCTCCCAACGATCTGTTCTTTATGCGTCAGTCTAACACCTGGAAAAAAATAATAAGACTCTGAATAATGCTTATTGAATTATATCCAACCTCAAAACATTTGGTAGTAGCCTGGCTAGTCACTGTGATGAAATCAAAGCTTCCATAGCATTTGAAGAATGTCAAAATAGCACTTTTAGTTGTTCCCCCTCCCCACCCCAAGCCCCTGATTTTTTTTTCTCTGCCTGATGGCAGCCTTACTCAAATCAGTACCAAGAAGTTACAGCAGGGGGCTCCCTTGTATTTTCCAAATGAAGTCTGCACACTGGTTTGCCAACCTGATAGAATTTCTGTGTTGCCAAGTATTTGCTTTCTTTTGGAAGAAGGAAATAGAGACAATACAAAACAAATCACAAGCCTGGAAACAAATTCTTTCATTTCTATCAAGCCACTGTCTGAGACTTTCTTCATTGTTGTGGGGGGTTTTCTTTTTATATTTTTTCATAATATTGTCCAGGAATTCTTATTGCCCACTCATTTGGAGACAGAGTCTTGCTCTGTTGTCCAGACTAGAGTGAAATGGAATGATCATAGTTCACAGCACCTCAAATTCCTGGACCCAAATGATCCTCCAGCCCCAGCTTCCTAAATAGCTGGGACTACAGGTGCACACCACAATGCCCAGCTAAGTTTTCTACTTTTTATAGAGATGAGGTCTTGCTCTTGTTCAGGCTAGTCTTGAAGTCCTGAGTTTAAGTGATCCTCCTGCCTCTACCTCCCAGAGTGTAATAGGAAGAATGAACTGAAAAGGGGTAAATATCCTTTCTCTCTCGGGAAAACATCCCCCCACTCTTTTAAAGAATTAAAACCTGTATCTCTGCCTCAGGCTAGTAGTGAGAGAGGAGGGAAGGGTCCTTTGTTCTTAGTGCCACAGGACATCTCAAGGGAATGGACAGAGGTCACAAGATTGTCTTTGCCAAAGATGAGATAAATCAGAACCACCAACTATAATCAATAGCCTGAAGCTGAATCCCTCCCCACCTTCCTTAAAAGTTTTGTATTTCTGCTCAGAGAGAGGATGTTGGTACTTGAAGATGGGAGTCTGACAACCTCCTCATTGGCTAGAAAATTAATAAATTTTTTTTTCCTTCTTCTGAAACCACTTGCCCTTGTTCTTCTGTGTGGCCTCAGAGACAAGTGCCAAACAAGAGTGCTAGGATTAGAGGCATGAGCTACCATGTCCAGTCCCTAGTTTTTCATAGTCTGTTAAAGTAGCAGAGAGTATTACTGATCCTCTTTTACTAAAGAGATCTGATACTAAAAGACAGACTGTAATCATACAAAGACTTCAATACAGTATTTATACAGGTTTGATTTAAGGTTGTGCTAAACAGAAGACAAACTTCAGAAAACAGAAGTTTAGTTACTATGTTTCCATGAAAATCCTGCAAATGGTGGAGGGGGGCCTAAATAAATGAAAGTATATTTGATGCTTTTCTTTACAAGATAATGAACTGTGAATTATAATACAAAGGACCCTAGATGAAGAGACACAGACTAATTCTAATGCTGAATGAACTTCTATCTGATAATGTCTGCTGCTTGTGTAATCACTCACCTTAAACTTCAACTTTTTCACCTTAAATGAGGCTTTTAGTGATGCTTTTCTGAAAGATCAACTTTAAAGAGATTTACATATATAGTTATACATAAATAATTTATAAGTGTAACTTGATAAGTTCTTAAAATGTATATAGTCCTATAACCATTATTATTATGATGATGCAGAACATTTCATTTCCTTAACAACAAAAATTTCTTCTTGATCCTTTGTAGACAATCTCCCTCTCCTCTCTCTGGCTACTGTAAAATACAGATCTGCTATTTATCACAAAAATTTTGCCTTTTCAAAAATTTCATGTCTGGCTTCTTTCATTTAGCATCATGTTTTAAGACTCATCTATGTTCTACATGTCAGTGATTTATTTTTATTTCTGAATGGTATGCTACCGTATGAACACAAGGGCTATCTGGAAAGCATCCAGTCACACGTCTCTCTTTTTCATAGTACATGTCTGGGTACTTTCTAAAAAGCTCTCATATATCACAATTTTTAATCTATTCACTGGTTGAACATCTGGGTTGTTTCCAAGTTTTTATGGTTATTATTAATAAATTCACTATGAAGACTTATATACAATCTGTAAGTGAACATATGTTTTTATTTCTTTTGACTCAATACCCCAAAGTAGGATTATTGGGTAAGATAGTTAAGTGGATGTTTATTTTTTTAAGAAACTGTAAACTGTTTTCTAAAATGGCTATGCCATCAATGTATGACAGTTTTATTTTTTTATTTTTGTATTTTATTTTATTTTATTTTATTTTGAGACAGAGTTTCACTTTGTTGGCCTCAGTAGAGTGCTGTAGCGTCATAGTTCACAGCAACCTCAAATTTTTGGTCTCAAGTGATTCTCTGTCTCAGCCTCCCAAATAGCTGGGACTACAAGCACTTGCCACAATGCCCAGCTACTTTTTTAGAGATAAGGTCTCACTCTGGCTCAGTCTGGTCTCGAACCTGTGAGCTCGGGCAATCCACCCACCTAAGCCTCCCAAGTGCTGGGATTACAGGCGTGAGCCACTGCACCTGGCCTTGTATGAGAGTTTTAGTTATTCCATATTCTTGTCAATACTTGGCATTGTCAATCTTTCAAATTATAGCCATTCTAGAATGTATGTAGTGGTATTTAACAGTGACTTTAATTTGTATTTTTCTTTATCACTAATGATGTCAAATATTTTGTATTTTTTTTCCTTCTTTTTTTTTTGGTCAAAGATATCTTTAAATCTTTTATGTTTTTTTTAAAAACATTAAGTTATTTGTCTTCTCATTACTGAGTACTTTGTATATTCCAGATGAATGTCCTTTAATTATTAAATTTGCTTTTCAAATATTTCTCACAGACTGCAGTTTGTCTTTTTTTGTTTGCTTGTTTGTTTTTGCTTCTGTCTCTGTCACCCTGCGTAGAGAAGGCAGTGGTATCATCATAGCTCATTGCAACCTCAAACTTCTGGTCTCAAGTAATTCTCTTGCTTCAGACTCCCACGTAGCTGGGAGTGTAGACATGTGCCACAGGGCCCAGATAATTTTTTTATTTTTTATAGAAACAGGTCTTGCTCTCATTCAGGTTGGCCTCATACTTGTGATTTCAAGTGATCCTCCTGCCTTAGCCACCCAGAGTGCCAGGATTAGCCTGTAGCTTCTAAGTTTCTTTTTTTTTTGGAGACAGAGCCTCAAGCTGTTGCTCTGGGTAGAGTGCCATGGCATCACAGCTCACAGCAACCTCCAACTCCTGGGCTTAAGCGATTGTCTTGCCTTAGCCTCCTAAATAGCTGGAACTATAGGTGCCCACAACAATGCCGGGCTATTTTTTAGTTGTAGTTGTCATTGTTTTGCAGGCCCGGGCTGGATTCAAACCCCCCAGCTCTGTTGTATGTGGCTGGTGCCTTAGCCGCTTGACCTACAGGCGCCGAGCCTCTTTTCAGTTTCTTAATGGTGTCATTTAAAGAGCAAAACCACTAGCATTTGTGAGTGCTCAAATTCTTCAGATCTTAATCTCTTTATATTTCAGATGAAGTCTTTGGGGGAAATGTTCTTTCTTTTCTTTAATGGCTTGGTAGAGATATATTTCACTAACAGTAAAATTCACCCTTTTAAAATGTGCAAATCACTGGGCAATCATTAATCTACTTTCTGTCTCAATGGATTTACCTATGCTGGGCATTTCATGGAAAATGAGTCATGCAATATTTAGTGTTCCGTGTCTAGCTTCTTTTGTGTGGGATGATGTTTTCAAGGTCCACTCATGTGGCAGCGTGTATCAGTACTTCTTTCTTTGTATTGCTGAATGATATGCCACTGTATGGATATACCACATTCCATTTGTCCATCCACTGATTGATAGACATTTGGGTTATTTCCACTTTTTGTTTATTATGCATAACGCTGCAACATACATTCACGTGCAGCTTTTTCTATGGACATATATTTAATTTTTTTAGATATATACCTAGGTATGAAATCACTAAGTGCTTGGGTAACCCTATGTCTAACAATTGAGGAAAGACCAAATCGTTTTCCAAACTTGGTGTACCATTTTACATTCCCACCAGCAAGGTATGAGGATCCATTTTCCACATCTTCACAAACCTGTGTTAATGTCCATATATTTTTTAAATTATAGCTATCCTAGTGAGTATGAAGCGGTATCTTGCAGTTTTGATTTGTGCTTCTCTAATGATGGTCCTGTGCTTACTAACCATTTGTATATTGCCTTTGCAGAAATACCTATTCAAATCCTTTGCCCGTTTTAAAATTGAGTTGTCTGCCATTTTTTTTGAGACAGAGTCTCACTACATTGCATTCGGTGGAGTGCTGTGGTGTCACAGCTCACAGCAACCTCAAATTCTTGGGCTTAAGCAATTCTCTTGCCTGAGCCTCCCAAGTAGCCAGGACTACAGGTGCCTGCCACAACACCTGACTACTTTTCTGTTGCAGTTGTCATTGTGGTTCAGTTGGCCCAGGCTGGGTTTGAACCTGCCAGCCTTAGTGTATGTGGTTGGTGCCGTAACCGCCGTGCTACGGGAACCGACGCTGAGTTGTCTGTCTTTTTGTTACTCAGTTGTAAGAGCTATTTATATATTCTGCGTTTAACTCCTTTATCTAACGTATAATTTGCAAACATTTTCCCCTGTCCTGTGGGTTGTCTTTTCATTCTCTTAATAAGATCCATCAGCACAAAAGTTTATTTTTTACGAACTCCAATTTATCCCTTTATTCTTTGCTTGCCTGTACTTTTGGCACCATATTTAAGAAACCATTGCCTAACACTAGGTTACTAAGATTTGCAACTTAAGCTGTCTTTAAAGAGTTTTGTAGTTATAGCTATTTCATTTTGGTCTTTGACCCCTTTTAAGTTAAATGTTGCACATGCTGTAAGGTAGGAATCCAACCTTATTCTTTTATATGTGGATATCCAGTTGTCCCAACATCATTTACTGAAAATACCATTCATTCTCCATGAAATTGTTTTGGCACCCTTGTCAAAAATTAACTAATCATAAATGTAATGATATATTTCTAGAGTCAATTTTATTTCATTGAGCTACATGTACAGTCTTATGCCTGAACCACACTGTCTTGATTGTTTTAGCTTTGCAGTAAGTTTTGAAATCACTAAACATGAGTCCTCCAACTTTGTTCTTCAGAGTTTCTTTGAATGGGTAACATTTTTTGTTTTCTTCGACTCTAAGTCCTATAAGGCAAGCATTTAAGGAGAATTTAGGAAATACCTAAAACTTACACACACACACACATATATGTATATATATGTACACATACCTATGCGTGTAACATGATCCCTGTTTTCACATTCGAGGAAACAGAAGTTCAAAAAGGTTAGGTAACTTTTCCCATTAGTATGGTGTTCTTTTCACTCTAACTTCTGTAGTGTTTTTGCTACAGCAAGACTAATGTGTTGATTCCTTTTGTACAGTTCTCCAACTTCTGCTTCCTTTCTCCCTGATGTGAGCTAAGCGAGTGGCTACCGGAGTGCCATGAGGGCAAAGAGAAATGCTGGCTCTTACAGTGTTCTTACTGAGACGGTAGGTAGATCATTCAATCATTTATTTAACAAATATTTATTAAGGGACTACTGTATGCCAAGAATTAATGATACAACCAAGATTAGACAATGTCACTGTCTTTATGAAGTTCATTTTCTCCAATGAGAGGCATGTAATAAGGAATTTCCCAAATAAGTATAGCAAATAATTGCAGACTTCTATGAAGACAGGAAAAATGTTCTGTAATTGAGAATATCAGAGACAACTACTTTGGACAGGGGTTTCACAGGCAGCTTCTTGGGAGAGTTAAAATTTTGTCAAGTCAGGGCGGTGCCTATGGCTCAAGGAGTAGACCGCTGGCCCCATATACTGGAGGTGGTGGATTCAAAACTGGCCCCAGCCAAAAACTGCCAAAATATATATACATTAATTTGTCAAGTCATGAATAAGACAGAACTAGCCCTATTAAGAGCATTCTAAGCAGAAAAAGTACAACAGCAAAGCCCCTAGGTCAGAGAAGAGCTAAGAGTATGTACCCCAGGAACTAATGAAAGCCAAAGTGACAAGAGTATACAAAGGCAGGAAAGCAGGCGGTATGTCTTAGGGCATTGTAGTTGACTCCAGATAGCTGCTTCTTCCAAAATCCAATAGGAAGCCACTGAAAGGTTGTAAGCCAAAAAATGCTGTGGTCTGACTTACATTTTTGAAAGCTCCCTCTGGCTGATGTGTGTACAATGGATTTAGTGTATAAAGGAACATAAGAATAAAATCAGGAAAGCTAGTTGGAAAGCTACTGCCACTGTCAAAAATGCAAGAAGAGTGGCTTGGTGCTCATAGCTCAGTGAGTAGGGCGCTAGCCACATACACCGAGGCTGGCAAGTTCAAGCCCAACGCGACCTGCAACCAAAAAATAGCCAGGGGTTGTGGCAGGCGCCTTGTAGTCCCAGCTACTTGGGAGGCTGAAGCAAGAGAATCGCGTAAGCCCAAGAGTTTGAGGTTGCTGTGAGCTGTGATGCTACAGCACTCTATCGAGGGTGACAAAAGTGAAACTCTGTCTCAAAAAAAAAAAAAAAAAAATGCAAGAAGACAAATGGGGATAAATGGAGAGAAGTAAACAGACTCTACAGAATTTGGAAGTAAAATTGACAGGTTTGCATTCAGTTTTCTGACTTTAATAACTCACTGAATGGTGGTACTGTTTGCTGAAATAAAGAGTAGGAAAGGACTAAAGAATATATAGGTTGAGGAAAATCATCAATAATTCTATTTAGACATATAAAATTTGAAGTGCCTCAGAGATGTCATGCCAGCAATATCAATAGACATTTAAGATAAAAGTTGAACACTGCCAGAAAGAAAAGCAGCTGAGGAAGAGGCCTTGCTGCCAAAGGAAACCTGGCTCCCTGGGTATGGGGCAGGGGTCAGACAAAAAAGGCCATTATCCTGAGGAGCACAGAGAAACAGGAACCGAGAATTAGTGGTGCTCTTTCAGCTCAAGTTAGTAAATATTTATTGAACAGCCATGGGGACCATCAGGAGGCCATTCTCAGGTATGAGAAAGAGGCATGAACTAGAAGAGAGAAATCTGCTGACTTCGGCAAAGTTTAAACTCCTTTGAACTTTGTCCAATGGTACCTAAATGGAATCATTCATGTGAAAGCATCTGGCTGCAGGTTCATATGATATAATGGGGGAGTAGGCATTATTATGAGGAATTAACATAAATAACACTGGATAATATTACTTTCTAAACACCACTGACTTTGGTGATGAATGAACATAATCTAAATAAATTTAGTTTATCCTGCTAAGGCCAGCTCTTGCATTGCCTAGATGAAGCAATTAGGACACAGTGATACCAAGAAGACCAATATGTTTGACCAAGCTCACATATGGGTGAAGCAATACCCCTCAGAGTCAATGAGCCTCAGCAGATCTTTACCCTGATTGCATGTGACCTTGATGAACAGCTGCAGCTTGATTATGTTGACTAAAGTCTCTCTCTCTCATTGTGTCCCAAGCACATCAGCATTGTCTGTACATCTTGTACCTTCTTTAAAAGCCCACCTGTCAGCATTAGTCCACAACCTTGGCAATACATGCCAGTAACATTTTGCCTTCCTCCCATACAATCTCAGTCTCATAGATTTATTCCTTCAACAAAAATAGCTTTTTTTTAATTGTCCTTAACTCTATCCATGTGGAACAACTCAATTTTTCTCAAACACTATGCACTTTAACATTGCCAAACTTTTGTTCTTAGAAAGGTTCCTTGAGCCTAGAATGTCAGTACTATTCACCTTCCTGATAATCTACTAGTCACACTTACAGGCTCAGATAAAGGTAAATTAATTTATCATTCCTCCTGAAAATTCTAGAGGGAATTCATTACATTCTCATCTATATTTCCATTTCACTCTATTTCATAGTTCAATAAACTTACTCAACAAACATTTTATGGAATGCCTGCTGAATGTCAGAGCTCTGCAAGATGCAAATGACAGAAACCCAATCCGAGTAGCTTAAACAAACTGACTCACCATGCTTTCATCCTCATCTATGTTCCCATTTCATTATATTTATAGTTCAATATATTTATTTAATAAACATTTATAGAATGTTTATTAAATAACACTGAATGTCAGGACTCTTTCAAATGCAAACAACAGAAATCTAAACCCAAGCAGTTTAAACAAATGAACTCACTTAACAAAAAGTGCAAGGAAAAACATAATATAATCCAGGCATTCAAATGATGTTGTTAGTACACATCTCTCTAGTGTAGGCTCATCAGGTTGGATTCCCTAGAAATAGATCTTGACACAAGGATTCTTATGACAGTGATTTATTGAGGGAAGACTTTCAGGAAAAGGTGCGTGAAGGAAGCAGGACAGGACAGGGAAAGAAAGCTAAGGAAGAATGTAATCTCAGTGGGAGACTAGTGTCAGCCCTTTTTGCATGTGGAGATATGGCGCATAAATCACACAACAGAGTCATCCAACCTTGAGTCAGCCCTGGGCACCCCCTTGCCAGTCAGTAAAGAGGTAAGGGCTGTGGGATGAAAGACTGTGCTAATTTTCCTGGTGAAGGACATCTCAGGGAGGCAACATTAGCATCCGTGTGGCAGGCATGATGGCTATCAGTAGCCCAAGATCCATATGCATCTTGAGCACCCAGTTCAGTTTTACTGAACTGTTCCAGGTAGAACTGTGAGGTTAACAACTGTTTTGCAAGACATATGGGGTCAGAGCCAAGTAAACCACACTGAGTGGATATTTCACCAGAAAGAGTTCTTTTAGCAAAAAAGGGGGAAGAAGTATGGATAGACAAAGACAAATATCTATTCTATCTACTACATAGCAGGCACTGCTATGGGCAAGGATTACAATGGTGAACAGAAATTACAGATATCTGGGTCGGCACCTGTGCTCAGTGCCTGGGGCGCCGGCCCCATATACCGAGGGTGGCAGGTGGGCCAAACCTGGCCCCGGCCAAACTGTAACAACAAAAAATATAGCCGGGCGTTGTGGCGGGTGCCTGTAGTCCCAGCTACTTGGGAGGCTTAAGCCCAGGAGTTGGAAGTTGCTGTGAGCTGTGACACCATAGCACTCTACGGAGGGCAATAAAGTGAGACTCTGTCTCTACAAAAAGAAAGAAAGAAGGAAGGAAGGAAAGAAGGAAGGAAGGAAGGAAGGAAGGAAGGAAGGAAGGAAGGAAGGAAGGAAGGAAGGAAGGATTGATTACAGGTGTCTGGCTTGGCTTTCATGGTTCACATCTGCCTTATTTAATACAAGAGAGACCAACAAGAAACTTCAATAAAGTCAGATCTATGCTTTAATAGACAAAGTATAGATCTCTATGGAGGCATTATATAATATGGGCCACCACACTCTTCTCAGCGACCTCTATTTTATCCATCTTTCTATTTCTAGTGCCTGGGTAGTACCATAAGAATTGTAAGCGCTCAGTAAATGAGCACATGCAGCTTTGTGTGTGGATTCCGGGGTCTTAGGAGGCAATATCCTTCTCCAGAAGTTGCTTTTTCAGTCGATTTATGAGCCATGCAAGAAAATCACTCCCCACTTTATAGCCACAATCATGCTTTTAAGTAGAACTGTTCGTGCATCTGGCTCCTAATGACTTTTTGACTATTCCCAAATTCTGAAAACATTTTCAGAGGATCAACCTGCCATTTTGAGAATATTTAATTTCTCTTAGTTTAATTCAACATACAACTCGTGGGTCATCAACTTTGTGCTTATAGAATGCTAAGTATCACAAAGGATAGAAGGGAATAAACCTTAGTGCCGACAGAAAAGAATTTAAGACTCAATGCCTACTGGGGATAAATGTAATGACCTGTACTGATGAGGAAAGCAAGTGCATTTTCTGGATAGCTTCTAAGGGAATAGCAGGTTTTATGATGTCATTGAATCCAAGGCCAGGAAGACATAAACTCAGAGAGAGAGAAGTCTTTGCAAAGACTTCAGGGGCAAAGTGCCCTGAATTCAGGAGCCCCAAAGAAGCCTTGACTTTTATCTCTTTCTTACGCCCCTTATCTAGTGTCACCTACAGATCAAATCTCCACACCTCTATCCTAGTTGAATACACCTTCCTTTCTCACTTAAAGGAGCCTCCTAACTTGTCTCCTGGATTCTAACCATTGTATCTTTCCTATTCACTCTACACATAGTAGGCAGAGTAATTTTTTGAAATTCACATCTGCCAAGTCCCATCTCTGCCCCCTATTTAAAAACTTCTCTGGCTCCCCTTTGCATTCAGTATAAAATCCAGACCCTTGACAATATCCTACATGAGTTAACCAGCTTCCTCTCTCTCTTTCATCCTTCCTTTCAGTTCACAGTCACTGGAGGAAGAGGTCTGCACATATATGGCTCCCTACTCAGCACATGTGACTGCACCTCAATTTTCAGACTTGGTTGAAGTGGTATGGCCTTAGAGAGCACCTCCCTGACACCTTATTCAAAAAGGATATCATCACTTCCCCATATATTTCTATTCTCTGTCATAGCATCAAATCCAGTTCATACATGTAGCTTATCACAATTTTTTTTTTTATTAAATCATAGCTGTGTACATTGATATGATCATGGGGCATCATACACTAATTTCACAGACCGGTTGACATATTTACATCACACTAGTTAACATAGCCTTCCTGGCAATTTCCCAGTTATTGTGTTAAGACATTTACATTCCACATTTACTAAGTTTCACATATACCCTTGTAAGATGCACCACAAGTTTGCACTCAAGTGCTCATTTCTTTTTTGCTTATCTTCTCTATTCTTGCCCTGCTGTTCCAGGAGGGCAAAGGAGCACTGTCTGTTTTATTTCCAGTACTGTACTCACTACCTCGTTCAATGTCTCACATATAATAGATAATCAATAAAGATTTTTAGTTTATTCAATCCAACCATTTATTCATCTACTCAAGAATATTTTAAGCCCCAAGATTTTCTTTAAAAACTATGATAGATCTCTCTCTCTCTTTTCCCACTTGGGAGAGGTACCCACTTCCAACTCTCTTGGAAGTGCTCTAAGCTTAAAAAATAAAAACTACTTGGGAGGCTGAGGCAAGAGAATCGCTTAAGCCCAAGAGATTGAAGTTGCTATGAGCTGTGATGCCATGGCGCTCTACTGGGTGGGGAGGGGGGCGACACAGTGAGACTCTGTCTCAAAAATAAATAAATAAATAAAAATAAAAAATAAAACAAAGAAAAAAACCTCCCATAGATAGAAGTCAGATGAATAGATGAATGTAATCTTTAGTTTTAAACAACTCCTTTCTTTGTTAAAAAAGTAAAATACGGAAAAAGAAAAAAACTAAAAACTAAAAATAAAATATGATGACTTGTTTTGTTTTTGAGGAAGACTTCACTTGATTTTGAGAAAATCTCTTGACAGGTTTAAAAGACACAGTCTCACAGGGCTGCCCAGGCTAAATTTGAACTCCTAGGCTCAAGTGATTCTCCTGCCTCAGCCTCCTGAGTAGCTGAGATTACAGCAGGCACCACCAAGGCTAGCCTGGAAGGGTATTATTAAACATCTATGATCTATATCTATATCTATCTATATGTACCTACATATGCCAAATACCCTTTCTTTCTCTTAAAAGAAATTGAAGCAACCAGAAAGCAGATGTTTCATATGAAGCAGCTGAGCTTTCTGTTTGATTGTGTTAATTTAATATGTGTTTCGGCAGTGCTTGCCTGCAGAATTTGTGCTTATTTGGGGAAAATTATTCTTTTCTTTGACTGAATTTAAACAGCTTTATTGTTTGTTCTTGTGGTAATATAAGAGTGTGTCTTTCCTCCAAGAAATGTGGAAATCTAAAAAAATGCATCAATATATGTGGTCCTAAGCTTTATACAAAGCTGGAAGAGAGAATAGGAAAAAGGTACTAGACTAGATTAAACTGCACTATTGACATTACAGAGAATTTGAATGACTAACCCAATTGTGTTGATGTCAACATATTGATCAAGTGAGGTTGTATTTCTGTATGTCATTCTGCACGACAAACCCCTTGTGGATGGTAGAAAGAGTTTATCTTTTTTTGTTTGTTTGTTTATTTTTTCCTGACACAGAGTCTCCCCCTGTTGCCCAGGCTAGAGTGCTGTGACATCAGCCTAGCTCATAGCAACCTCAAACTCCTGGATTCAACCTATCCTCATGCCTCATCCTCCCGAGTAGCTGGAACTACAAGCACTTGCCACAATGCCTGGCTAATTTTTTTCTATTTTTAGTACAGATGGGGTCTGGCTCTTGCTCACTCTGGTCTTGAACTCCTGATGTCGAGGAATCCTCCCACCTTGGCCACCCAGAGTGCTAGGATTATGGATATAAGCCACCACACTGGGACTAGAAGGGGTTTATCTTGAATGAAGCTATCCATCCTGCTGAAGTGGGCTGCATGCTGATTTTATAACTTTCTTTTTTTTTTTTTTTTTTTGTGGGGTCAGATATCACAAAAAGTGTTTACAGACAGTTTTTTTGTTAATCAGCTTTCCTTAGTGTTTGTGTATTTACTGTGTGGCCCAAGACAACTCTTATTCTTCCAATGTACAGCGGAAAAGAAGAAAAGGTTGGGGGTGGCGCCTGTGGCTCAGTGAGTAGGGCGCCGGCCCCATATACCGAGGGTGGCGGATTCAAACCCAGCCACGGCCAAATTGCAACAAAAAAATAGCCAGGCATTGTGGCAGGCACCTGTAGTCCCAGCTGCTCAGGAGGCTGAGGCAAGAGAATCACCTAAGCCCAAGAGCTGGAGGTTGCTGTGAGTCCCAGGACGTCATGGCACTCTACGGAGGGCGACAAAGTGAGACTCTGTCTCTAAAAAAAAAAAAAGAAAAAAAGGTTGGATACCCCTGGACTATTCTCACTCCTCCTGTCAGCCTACAAAGGTGCCAATTCTGGAAGAGGAAATGAAGAAGAGACCAAAGGCCCTGCAACCTGCTTCATGGAATGTGGAACTTCAACTTCATGACAGATAAAATGCCTAAAGTTTTTTTTTTTTTTGTGAGAGGTAAGCTGGCACAGTCAGAAGGTGGTGGACGAGTAGCTAGGCAGGTGGCGTTCTTCCAGGTCCCCGATGGTATGGGTCTGAGGCTGAGTTTGAAGACTCCAAGCAGCCACATCCATCAACATGTGTACATTATTTTCTCTTTTTTACTTTCTGTTCACCATCAGTTAAAGAAAGGATCTGTTTCCTTTTCTCACCGCCCATGACAGAGGGGGATGAGCAACATGGTTCAAGGGCAGACGATAACTCCTGTATGAGTTGGGGTCCTCCAGAGTAACGGAACCAATAGGGTGTTTTGCATTTAGCTTGATATAGAGCTTGGGCCACATGCAGGTAAAAATCGCCAAAAGATTTTAAATTAGCTTTTCAACATTTTAAAACCATCTCACAGATGATTTTTTTCTTATGATAAATAAGATTGAGCATCTTTTCATACTTTTAAGAACCATTTAAATTTCATCTTCAAACAAACAAACAAACAAAAAACCCCAGAAAGTTAAACAAATTTCATCTTCTGTGAACTGCTGGTTCATATGCCTTGTTCATTGCTATCTCTGTAGCTGACATCGTATTCCGTGTTTTCATATACATTATCTTAATTTGATCATAACTACAAGTCTAAAAGATAGACATTATTATCCCAATTTGACATTTCTTGAGTTAAAATCAAATTGTGAGGGAAAAGGCCAGAACTCGGAACACTTACCTTTTCTATCCTTGTAAGGCAATTTTCAGGGGTTGCCATGGTATTCGTAAACTGCCATGGCACTGGTGACTTTTATTATATTTTTTAAAAATTTCAGATTAACATAAAGATGCATATGATTAGGTTACATTGTGTCAGTTAGGTAAAGTCCAAGTTATAGCTGAACCCTTCACACAGAAAGCGTGTACAGGAGTCGGATTAAAGATGGCAGCTGAGTAACAGCTTCCCTGTAACTGGGCCTGGCGAATCTGGGGAGACAAGACTCCAGACATCTCTGGCCGGTGGGACCTGCCTACAATCATCCCTTTGAGGACACAGAGAGCCAGC
>CAUYPK010144466.1:0-18168 GCA_963574355.1 Loris lydekkerianus
TACACTTGTGCTACTTTTCTTTTTCTTTTTATTAAATCATAAACACATAGATCATGTATACATTAATGCATTTAAGGGGTACAATGTGCTGATTTCATATAGAATTAGGAACGCTTAACATCACACTGGTTAATATATACCTCATCTCATTTACTTAATTATTGTGTTAAGACATTTATACTCCATACCAGGCATCCTCAAACTTTTTAAACAGGGGGCCAATGCACTGTCCCTCAGACTGTTGGAGGGCCGAACTATAGTTTAAAAAAAAAAAAAGAACAAATTCCTATGCACATATCTTATTTTGAAGTAAAAAAACAAAACGGGAACAAATACAATCACACCACCTCGTGTGGCCCACGGGCCGCAGTTTGAGGACCCCTGCTCTATACTAATAGATCAGACATGTACCTTTGCATTATGCACCATAGGTGTGATTCCCACCATTCACCCTCCCTCAATCTGACCTCCCCCCTATCCCCCTTCCTCCCTCCTTGGCCATAGTTGTGATCTATTCCTCATATCATAGTGTGAGTGATTGTAAATTGCTTTCATAATAGTACTGAGTAAACTGGATATTTTTTTCTTCCATTCTTGAGATACTTTACTAAGTAGGATATGTTCTAGCTCCATCCATGACTTGTGCTACTTTTCAACCTTCTCCTAAGCTATCCCATGCAACTGTATACCTCTTTATGCCTCTATTTATTATTACTCAGACAACTCCTGGACTCCTAACTCCCCCATCAACCATCTGGAGATTAATCTGGATCAAGAGATAATTTACCAGAGCCACTCCTCAGACCTCTACTCTGAGAACAAAATATAACAGCTTTCCCCTTATTATGCTGCCACTTCTTGATGTTAATTGGGATTTTATTGAAGATTTGACATTATGATTTTTTTTGCAATTAAATTAGTCAAATAGCAACTATGCTGCCATAGAAACAGCTCCATATTTCCACTGTAGTTACTGGTCATTTGCCCAATTCATCACTGTTCAACTTTACTTTCCTAATGATGTTCTCAGCGGCATGTGATCCATCAACTGTGCCCAGTGCAGAGGAGAGCCAGGATATTACGCGAAGGAAGGCAACAGGGCTCTAACTCAGGCTGGCTGGGGAGCTGGGTCCTGCCCTGCCATGGTACAGAAGCTCAGAGGCAGCATTCGTGTGACTCATATTTATTAAGTGCCTCCTCGGCCAGTTTCCATGCCAGCTTCTGTGGCAGCACCACAAAAAAGACCCTGTTCCAGAGTGGACACATCAGTCTGATGTGGGAAACTTGCAAAAACCAAAGGACATAAGCAAAGTGATGAACACTGTCATGGGGCCGTGAAAGCAATAAACAGGTGTCATGACAGAAAGAAGGGGCTATTCCAGGTACAACGGTCAGGGAAAGCCCAAGGCTCTGACCTTTAAGCTGAGACTCAAAGGATGATAAAAATGATACTGTGGGTCAGAAGGAAGAGTCTGTGAGGAGACTGGCCTGAGAAGGGAAAAGAACTTGGCAAGTCTGGGGAAGTGAGTGAAGACAGTGGGGCTGAGGCTTAGCAAGGGAAGAAGAGATCCCATCAGAGGGGCAGGTGGAGGCAAGATCCACTTTGAAGGGCGCAGTAAAGATTTGGGACATTAAGCAAGGAAATGACATGGTCTGACTTGTATTTTACCAAGACTGTAGTTGCTATGAAGTTATCAAGGATTCCATCAGTGTCGTGGGCCCAAGTCACTGTCTGTAGTGAGGAAGCTGGAAATGCTAGGGATGCCCACTCTTCCACATGGGAGCTCAGGGCTGGGAGCTAAGGAGGAAGGTTTCCTTGAATTGGCTGGAAGCCAATAGTATGCACAAACCCAACGTGCTGCTCATGCCTTCCCAGCTCTCTTGTCATGTTTCACTCAATAGACCACAGGTTCCTTGAGGGTTGGGTCTTATTCCTCTGTGGTCCCAGTGCCTGGCACAAGACTCTACAAAGAGGAGGTGTTTGGGAAACACTGAATGAATGAATGACTGCGCTGGCCTTTAGTGGTAGCCTCTCAGGTGAGGGGTGTGGTGCTACAGCTATTCTAGACGTGGAGGAGAAAGGCCGTGAGTGACTTCTATAGCTGGTAAAGCACAGGACCAAAAGAAACACACCAGAGCCCATGAAGTTCTCTTTCAGGTGTGATGCTGAGTCACATTTTCAAAACTTTCTTTGGGGTTTGAGATTTTTTTCTCTGAACTAATTTGAGGACTGTGATGCCCTAAGTATTCATTTAATTAGCTTATTATTCTTCCCATGTTTCTTTTTTTCTTTTAAATTAAACTTTACTTTTTAGGATAGTGTTAGGTTTGTAGCAAAATTAAGCAGAAAGTACAGGGAGTTCCCGTATAATCCCACTCCGCCTCCCACAACAACAGCTAACAACATCACACATCACAGTGATATATTTCTAACAACTGATGAACTTCTACTGACACATCCTTATCACCCAAAGTCCACAGTTTATGTTAGGGTTCACTTTTGGTGTTGTAGAGTCGTTTGGGCAAATGTAGACTGGCTTGTATTTATCAGCAATGATTCTTTTTAATGGTGAGTACAGTTCACGGCCTTATTTCCCATTTCCAGGACAGCACCCTTGCTTAACTCTCCACGGCAGTACATTAAGAGTGCCTTTGTCCCGAGACACACTGCCTGTGGTCCTTACCTTTTTTTTCTCCAGTGAAGGGCACAAAGTCCTCCCTGTCTTTTTGCTCCAAAGCCTCTTTCTCCAGGTACATGAGGAGATGCTCACGGTCAAATGGGCCAGTGGCTGCTTTCTGTGTCTGGTCTTTCTGTCGGAATCCAGCTGGCAGCATCGCACTCTGACAGGACAGAGGTGTGAACAGAAGGAAGGATGTTTGCCCAACTGGCACTTTGTTCCTCCCTCCCCTTTGCCCCCACTCACTGTATGTGGGGGACCCAGGGAGAAATACACCTATGCAGAAATGCAGGTATAAGCTGAGAGTTGGAGTCTCTAAGGCCATACTTGTTCTAACATTCTACACTTAGAAGAGAGTTCCCAGAGAGTGCAAGCAGAGACAGACAGCTGGCGTAGCCTCTAGAACTTATATAACAGGGCCGGGTGCTCACGCCTTAATCCTACCACTCTGGGAGGCTGAGGTGAGTGGATTACTTAAGCACATGAGTTCGAGACCAGCCTAAGCAAAAGTGAGACCCTGTCTCTACTAAAAATAGAAAAACTGAGGCAAGAGGTTCACTCTCACTACTGTTCTCTTTTTTTCTCCTTTCTTTATCTTGCATTCTATTTCTATTCCCATTTGCTTTCTTTTTGGAGGTTTCTGTGAGCTATGACACCACGACACACTACCCAGGGCAACAGCTGGAGACTCTGTCTCAAAAACAAACAAACAAACAAACTTATATAGCAGATCACACAGGCAAGAACATGGAGACTTTAACAGGGAGCCAATGCGGCTAACCCTTCTCCTGCAGAAACATCCAACTAGGTAAGTAAATCCTATGGTAGATGTTAGTATCTGCTTGATTAAGCTTTCAGATTCCTTCCTTAAGTTAAAAAAAGAAGCAGGATACTTGTATTTTTAAAAGTAAAAATAATATGCAAAGTACCTGACACATCAGAATGCCATTACATGTACATAATTCTGTTTTAGTCATATTTTTATTTTTAGTAAAATCATGATTTGGATGTCTCCAATGATAAGTTTAAGATAATACCATTAGGGCTACAGAAAAGACTTGCTAAACAATATAACAACTTAACTTTTGAAGAACTCATAAAAATATTAAAAACTCCATTTAAATTTATTTGCTATTATGATTATAGTCATTCTAACCCATCCGTTGTCGTAGAATTATCAAAGATTTCAAGTTACTTATGTATTTCAAAGAAATGAGTTATTTTTTAAAATCTGCGTTTGGGGTGGTGCCTGTAGCTCAAAGAGGTAGGGCACTGGCCCCATAAGCCAGAGGGGGCGGGTTCAAACCCAGCCCCAGCCAAAAATGCAAAAAAAAATAAAAAAAAATAAATAAATAAATCTGCATTTGGGGTGAAAGGCCTGGTTTAAACACCAGGTCTCAGACATTTTGTGATATGAAATCTTATGTAAATTACCTCTCCCAGACTGTTTCCTCATTTATAAAATGGTGATAATGTGATTTATTTCAAGGTCTTCTACTCCCAGCAAATGGTATTAATACGTAGAAAAAAATTCAGTAAGATTTGTTTCTCTCCTTCCTTCAAGGAGACAAGTCTTTCCTCAACCAATGGAAACTGAATTGGTTTTTGAGAAATACATTTGCCATATCACACAGTGGGAGCAGTCAGGTTCTCCATAAATTAGTAAATGACCCAGAGCCAATCAGAGGAAGGGTAGAAAATCTGCATTTGGAGCTAAAGGATTTCTACTACCATTTAAGGACCAAACCATGCCATTTATCCCCTCTTATCACTGACTCACTCTGCTTCAGCTCCATGTCACTAACCTCAGGATCTAGGTCATCCAGAACATTTTCCAGCTGCTTCAGTTCCTCTTCTGAGAGTTTTCCAAGAAGCTCATCTTCATCAATGTTCTTGTATTTCTCCAGCTCTTTTTGAAAAGGGAGTGCCATGGCTTCTTATATCTCTTTCTCATGGGCCATGCACATTGAATTGGGCCAGCTTCCTGAGGCTTCAAAGTACTACTAATAAAAGAGAAACACCGTGATCTCTCAGTAAACAGGACTTACTAACAGGAGACAAAGTGATGCTGTCAATGGAGTCCACCTCAAGTAATGCATTCCCGGAGCAACCTGACAGCTTACAAAGTGTTTCATATATATTATTTCACCTATTTTGATATTTACAACAACCCTGTGAGGAAGCCTGCACAGATATTATCATTCCCATTTACAGACGATGATTCTGAAGTGGAGGTGGCCAAATGCCTTGCTGAGATCACAAACCTGGGATGCATAAGCCCGGCCCTCTGATCCCCTATGTAGTGAGTGCTTTTCCACATTACTATTCTGCCTCCCCCAGCTTTCCAGAGAAAAACAGTGAAGAACAATGCACTAATTGTAAGGCAGTTGTAAGAAGCACACTTGCTTCTCTTCAGGGAGAGAGTGATGTGAAGAATACAAAATGGGATTCATTCAGGAAAAAGAGTCTGCAAAGTCTGTGTGAGAAGCATTGTTTAGTAACTCCTCTGCAATTAAACTAAGATTCTCAAATCCTGGACACATAATCACTCTCACTACTGTTCTCTTTTTTTCTCCTTTCTTTATCTTCCATTCTATTTCTATTCCCATTTGCTTTCTTTTTCTTTAAGCTACCCTTCCTAAATCTTCTTTCTTTATACTCCTAGATCAGTGATTTTCAACTGGTGTGCTGTGGCACGCTGGTGCACCATGAGAGGATCTTAGGTGGGCCTCAGAAATTTTTAAAGATCGTTAATTAAATTATTTTAGAAAGAAGTTCAAAGCACAAGAAGTATATTAGTTTTTTCTCCTTTTTTGGATCAATATAATTTAAGTGTGCCGTGAGATAAAAAAGGTTGAAAAACACTGTGCTAGACCTTTTAACTCCCTACACTTTTTATACCACCTCACTTATAAACCTTCGCTCAAAATGAAATTTTTACTCAGTCTCTCTCTTTCCCCTCGCAGATTAACTAACACCATTCAGGAAACAGTAATGGACTTATTGTGTTTCTTCTCAGGAGGTAGTGGCATCAATCAGACTTATCAAGGCAATATATATTTACTGTATACCTACTATTTTCCAGGCACAGTTCTAGAAAACAGCAAAAAAAGATACCTAAGCTCTAACCCTCTCTCCCAAGGAGATAATAGCTTATTGAGACAAACACACACAAATGATACATGTTAGAAGTAATGTATAAAGTAGGTTTAAAAACACATGAGGAAATAATCACTGAGTGAGGGGGGCAGTTTTGAAGGGAAACTGTGAGAAAGAAGTTGCATTTGAGCCTTGAAAGATGAGGGTGTAAGGTGAACATGGGTGGGTGGGGGCCATTCTAGGAGAAGAGAACAGAATGAAGAGAAACACAGGATGAAAAAGCAGAGACATGCTGGTGGGACCACTGGCATGGCTGGAGAGGAAGATTGCTGGGGAGGGATAGGGCAGAACTAAAGGCAAGGACAGGATGTCTGTGAAGGACCTTCCTTATGTGCCTTGCTCTGGGACCTGGACTTTATCGGGAAGGAGAAGCCACGACCACTTCTAATACCAGGGAAGTGATCTGGGCACACCCGTTTTTCATAGGAGTTCAAACGGTAAGAATGAATGGGTTGGCATGGAAAGTGACTGGCTACACTTACAGACTATTAAGTGGGCCACTTACAGACTATTAGAATGCTATTTCCCCAACCCCACCCCCAAACATTGGAATGTTTTACAATTGATGGTAATTCAACTGCTCACAATGTTCAGACTTGTGGTTTTCTACTTAGGTACCCTTTCTATATGCAATGCAACTCTCTTTCTCTTCCATTAGTCCTCCTTTTAAGTTTTAATCACTGCATTCCAGTAAAAATCCTACTAAAATCAGAAAAATCAACTAGATTCTATATACTTTGTTCTGGTCCCAGCTACCACTAATTTACTGTGTGACACTGGTCAACGATCTCATCGGCCTGGCCCTTATTCAGCAAATGAACTGGCTGAACTACTCTGCTTAATGGATTCTAAGATGCACTATTTACCACATTTAACCTTCTGAAATTGAGATGTGTCTTACAGTTGATGGTATCCTACAATCACCATTACTCCAGAGTAGTTGAGATGTACTTGTCATTGCCTACATATATACATATGCATAAACATCCAAAGCAACAGCTTCATAATTAGTGGAAGGGATGTCATAGATTTGGAAGGAAATCCCATGGACAACTGTACAACATTCTCTTAAAACCTAGGAAGCAAGGCTTGGCAGGGTGGCTCACACTATAATTCTAGCACTTTAAAAGGAAGAAGTGGGACAATCACTTGAGGTTGTTTTTTAAGACCAGCCCAACCAAGACTGAGACCCCGATCTCAACAAAAAATAGAAAAATTAGCTGAGTGCGGTGGTACACACCTATACTCCCAGCTACTTGGGAGCCTGAGGCAGGAGGATTACTTAAACTCAGGAGTGTATGGCTGCAGCGAGCTACGATGATGCTGTATCCTGAGCAACAGAATGAAACCCTGTCTCCATAAATAAACAAACACACACCTAGGAAACAAACCATTATGGGAGTTGGTGATGCAGGTGTGTTTAGAAGCACTCCCAGAGAAAGATCCAGATTAGAATAGTTCCTTGTAATTACAAGGCAAGCTTAAGTGCCCAGAAAATCAATGCCTTTTAGTTCTTCTATGGATTTTTTAAAATTACCACTCTTGATGGCACAGAGGAGATACTAAGTGGAAAAATACAGATGCTGCTGATTATAAGTCAAAAAATGATTTTAAAAGATGGATTCTGAACATGAACAAGTTTTAAGAATATCAACCAATTCATTTCACTTAATTTCCCCTTTCTATATGTGCACAAGTGAGATATGTAATTTACAAATTTTCTGCATATTTATAGGTTTAATTGTATACCCAAAAAACTATGAACAACCATAACGATAATAGGTGAATAACGAATTTTGGTATATCCACATAATAGAACACTTCTTGGCAATAAAAAGTAATGAACTACTGATATATACGACAATGTGGATGAACCTCAAAATAATTATGAGCGAAAGAAGACAAAAAGAGTACATGCTGTATGATTCCATTTGTCTAAAATTCTATAAAGTGTACAAATTTCTGTGACAAAAAGCAAATCAGAGTTACTTAGGGATGAGAGGTGAGTGAAGAGAGGGATGACACTGAGGAATTTTGGGGATGCTGCACAGATTCACCACCTTGATTCTAGTGATGGTCCCACAGTGCTTGTATATGTCAATGCTTACCAAACTGCACTCTTGAAATATGTGTACTTTATTGTTACATCAATGATATCTCGATAAAAAGATTTTAAAAAATCTACCTGGAAGTCTAAATTAGGTCTTTCTATACAGTGAAAATTGTATTTTTAAGAAAGTAGGTATATTTTGATTGACAAAAAATTTTCCTTAATGATACATAAAATACTGGAGTATTTTACAATTGACGGTATCGAGTTCATAAGATTCTACTTGACTTTCTATTCCAGGAGTCTATGCTAAACCCCGACTGTTTATCCTCTTCTGAAATAGATTTGCTCTCTGAATTAATCCACCAGTCAGCCACTCTCAATTCTCTGACCAACCTCAGTTTCTGCCCCTTCTTCCGGCATCCAGTCTGTCAGCACTTCCTGCAGCTACTTCTGCACAGTAATTTTCACACCATCCTTTCTTTGCACCTTTGTTCCTTCATGCTCAGAGTACTCTAATTTCGTCTTGAAAGGTTTCTGTTCTTCCCTATAAACCACCCAGAGCACTATGATGGGATCATCTTTCTCAACACTGTTGACAAGCCACTTCCCTGGTTAAAAACGTACAATGGCTCCCTCTTGTCTACAGAATGAAATTCAGACAATTCAGCATACGAAGCTCCCATAATTTGATCTTAATCTGCACTTCCTATTTTCTCTCTCCGTACTTTTCTGGGGAAGCCCTCCATTTCAGTTAAAATGGTTTACTCACTCTCCGTGATCGGCAGAATTGTGGCCCTCTTAAGATGTCTACCTTCTAATCCCCAGACCTCTTCAAGGTCCATGGTCATGTTACTTTACAAGGCAAAAGGGTCCAGGTGACATTAAATTAAGGTTCTTAAAATGGGGACGTTATCCTGGATTATCTGGGTGGGCCCAATCTAATTCAAAGGGCTCCTAAGAAATGGAAGAGGGAGGCAGAAGAGTTAGAGAAGGAGATATGATGATGACAAAGGCTGAAGTCAGAATCATCTGATTGCTGGCTTTGAAGATGAAGGAAGGGACTTCGAGCCAGGGAATGTGGGCAGCCCCAGAAGCTGGGAAAGTCAAGGAAATGGCCGCTCCTACACAGTCTCCAGAAAAGAATATAGTCCTGCTCACATTTTGATTTCACCTAGTGAGATGTGTTTAAGACTTCTGACTTCTAAAATGGTAGGATTATACATTTGTGTTATTTATTTATTTTTTTTTTATAGAGACAGAGTCTCACTTTATGGCCCTTTGGTAGAGTGCTGTGGCATCACACAGTTCACAGCAACCTCCAGCTCCTGGGCTTAAGTGATTCTCTCGCCTCACCCTCCCGCGTAGCTGGGACTACAGGCGCCCACCACAACGCCTGGCTATTTTTTTGTTGCAGTTTGGCCGGGGCCGGGTTTGAACCTGCCATCCTCGGCATATGGGGCTGGCGCCCTACTCACTGAGCCACAGGCGCCGCCCACATTTATGTTATTTTAAGCCACTAAATTTGTGCTAATTTGTTACCACAGCAATAGGAAACTAACATACCCCCTTACTCAAACACTTCCATTTTCCAAGATAATTGTTCTGGTTACCTTCCACTAGTTCTTCCACATCGACTTCCCATGCTGCTTTGTGCTGCAGTAAGACAGTCTATTTGGATTCAGATTGCAACAAGCTCCTCTTTCTTTTTGGCTTCTATTTGCCCAACAGGAGGCACCAGAAAGAAACTGGATGGCAGGAAAAGAGGAAGGTCAGGTCTGGAAGCCCAGATCTCCCAATGGGCAGCTGTATCTCCAAAGATGCCCTCCTGACCTTGCTGACCTCAGGTCTTAGGGAGGTGAAGGGTCTCCGCGGTGGCCAGTGCCAGAGTTTTACTTTCCTGGATTCCCTAAATCTCTCCCACATCTTTTTAAATAGCCTCTTTATTAAAATGTCTCCAGGTTCTCAGTTTGAGTATGTCCTCTGTTTCTTGTTGAGAAGTTGGTTGATACAGTAGTATTACTTGCAATGTCTACATGCTCTGCTTTCTTTTTGTTTTTTGAAACAGGGTCTTACTCTGTTGCCCAGATTAGAGTGCAACAGTGTCAACATAGCTCACTGCCACCTCAACCTCCTAGGTTCAAGTGATTCTCCTGTCTCTGCCTCCCAGGTAGCTGGACTATTAGAACCCACCACTGCACCAGGCTAATTTTTCTTTGTTTATTTTATTTTTTTAAGAGACAGGACTCATTATGTTGCTCATGCTAGTCTTAAACTCCCAGGCTCAAGTGATGCTCCCATCTCAGCCTCCTGAGTAACTTAAGACAACAGGCACCTGCTACCACAGCTGGCTACGAGACCTGGCTCAGATCCCAGCTATGCAGGACCACAGACTGTCAGAGCTGACAGAGGCCTTAGAAATCACCTAAACTAGCACCACAGATGTTTTTTCTCCTGTTTCTCTGACCACTCCTTTTTGATCTTCTTTCTTCTCTCTTCACCATAAATACCAGCATTCCTCAAGGTCTTGCTTAGAAATTCTATTCTTTTTTTTTTTTTTTTTTCTTTCTAGACAGTGTCTTACTATGTCACCCTCAGTAGAGCACTGTGGCATCACAGCTCACAACAACCTCAAACTCTTGGCCTTAAGCGATTCTCTTGCCTCAGCCTCTCAAGTAACTGGGACTACAGGCACCCACCACAACGCCCAGCTATTTTTTGGTTGCAGTTGTCATTGTTGTTTAGCAGGCCAGGGCCGGTTGGACCCACCAACCTTAGTCTATGTGGCTGGTGTCCTACTCACTGAGCTATGGGCGCTTATATTACATGTTCTCTCTACAAAACTTTTCTGCCTCCAAAATTTTAATTATATATATATATAGTTATTATATATCTAATTATATATATACATGTATTTATGTATGTACGTATATATGTGTGTATATCCTGAAGCCTCAAAATCCATTTCTTCATCTTAGACTTTGTTCCTGAGGGCTAGACTGTATACTTTCTTTTTTTTTTTTTGAGACAGAGTCTCATGATGTCGCCCTTAGTAGAGTGCCATGGCGTCACAGCTCACAGTAACCTCAAACTTCTGGGCCTAAGTGATTCCCCTGCCTCAGCCTCCCAAGTAGCTGGGACCATAGGCACCCACCACAACGCTTGGCTATTTCTTTGTTGCAGTTGTCATTGTTGTTTAGCAGGCCCGGGCTGGGTTCGAACCCTCCAGCCCCAGGGTATGTGGCCGGCACCCTAACCACTGAGCTAGTGCGCTGAGCCCAGACCTGTATGTCTTCAACTACCTAAACCAACATCTCTCCTTAGCTACCTCAGACACCTCAAAAACATCAGAAGTGCTTTCATCATCTCATCACCTTTCCTCCTCTAGAATTTCTAATTTCAAGAAAATGGCCAAAAACCCAGGAAGCGATCCTTGACATCTCCCTCCATCACTCACCAAATCCTGTCCTTACCTGAACGTGTTAAGAATCTATGTATTTCACTCATTTACCCTGCCCACATTCAGCCCTCCCCGCTCCTGATGCATTCTTCACACAAACGGCAAAAAAGATCTTTTTAAACAAGTCTGCTCTAGTTACTTAAAATCGCGCAGTGCACTCCTGTTGCCTTAAGGATAAGGTTCAAATTCATCTGGCCTCTGTCATCCCCATCAGCCTCACACAGCACTGCACTCCCATCTCCTCCTCGCTCCAGCCTCCTGGACCACTTCCAATTCCTGGATCAAGCCTTATGTTGTTCCCTCTGCTCAGAATACTCTGACCACTCCACTCCTCTGGCCGACTGCTATCTGGCTCATTCCTCAGGAGGACCTTGTTTGGACCCTGAGATAATGTCTGGGTCATTCCCCACCTCACCTACCACAAGACCCCTCCTTGATCCCATCTGTTTTTGGCTTTATTACAATTACTTGTTTCATGTGTCTTTCTTACTAATCTATTAGCAAGAGGGTGGGGACTGTACTTGTTTTATCTGTCGTTCTTGCTAATCTCTATTAGCAAGAGGGTGGGGACTGTATCATTTTATTCACAGATAAAATCATGACAGCATAGGTCTTGACCCAGAACAGGCATCCAATAAATACTGTGTAACAGATTACAAATAAAGGAAATGAGCTCAAAGAGGTGAAGCAAGCCACAGGCCCAGAGCTCATCCCACTATATCCGTTGCTTCCTCTCCTGGTGCTGGAACTTTCTGAGATCACCTAAGCCCACAGAGTTGCCCCCATCCTAAATTTGTATTACCACAGGTCACCAACTGATGTTCATCACTTGCTTTCTTGTTATCTTTTCATGTATGCTACATATATGGTTTTCTCTCCAGCAACCCTACAAACTCCCAGAAGATGGGGACCATGTCACAATTCTTTACATTCCTGGCCTTCTCAAGCTTAAGTTTGTACATTCATTCAACAAACATCTGTAGAAAGTCTACATTTTCCAGATATTGCTGGGACAACAGCAGTGAAGGAAGCAGATGGTATCCTGTGTTCTAAATGAGCTAATAGACGAGCAGGGAAAAACATTAATCAATTACAATAACATGTTAATACTATGTAATAGTACCAGTTAAAACAAACTGCATATGTTGTGTCAATGTACCTGGGAAGTGGGGGGACACTCAAAGGCAGAGAAGAAAAAAAGTTGTACCTTCCTGGAGTACAATTTTGACTTGAAGATTTGGAAAAAAGCTAGTTATTATTTATTTTTATTTTTATTTTTTGAGACAGAGCCTCAAGCTGTTGCCCTGGGTAGAGTGCTGTGGCATCACAGCTCACAGCAACCTCCTACTCCTGGGCTCAAGTGATTCTCCTGCCTCTGCCTCCCAAGTAGCTGGAACTACAGGCGCCCACCACAATGCCCAGGTATTTTTTGGTTGCAGCCGTCGTTGTTTGGCGGGCCCAGGCTGGATTTGAACCTGCCAGCTCAGGTGTATATGGCTGGCACCTTAGCCACTTGAGCCATAGGCACCAAGCCTAGTTATTATTTTTTAAGAAACAAATATAGACATACAGCGGAGAAGAATGCAGCATTCTCACAACTTTTAAAGTCAAATCCCAGATTTTCCAGCTTGTGGGTAGTCTGCTTTAGCCCCCCCATCATGAGGTCACTTTTGTCTTCTCCTGCTAGAGACGCTGCAGTGGGAAGTTTGCAAAGCACTTTTGCAGCCTCACCTCTGGCACAGTGTCTGTACCATGGCAAGCATTCAACATACAACAAGATACTCAAGTACACAGTGAAATGAAGCAGATGCCAAGCAAGGCTTCCAAGAGTCCAGGTGGACAAGTACAGAAGGTGGTTAGGAAAATAGAAAACAGGGGTAAAGGCGTGAGCTTATGGAAGGATGCCTGGGGCCCTTAAGTAAATCTTCCAGTTACCGGAAGATACAAACCATGGCAAGGAAAATGAGTGTGACTTTCTTTGTTTCTCCTTCCACTGGATAGCTGTGGTATGGAAGAGGAAAATCAGACCCAATGTGAGGTGCCCAACCTTGGGCGCTGCCTACACACAAAGACAGAAACAAAGCCAAAACAAGCAGCCCTATTTACTAAACACAAACCAAAGACTAACTTTTACAAAAGAGTAAACAAAAAAATACTCTTAAAAAAACCAGTGAAAAGTTTTTTAAATGCATAAAATAGTACCATAAATAGCCTCAGAATACATACATATCTAGGAAAGCTACAAAGGGCTGCTCATGGAAAGGACAAATGCCTTTTTGGCAGGGGAATTTGATTGGAGAAAGGGAACTTGGGGCTTCCACTGTGCTATTGATGATTTATTCCTAAGTGGAGGGGCCAATTAATGAGCCTCAAGATTTATTATTTTTAATATATCTTCAAGATTTCATAATAATGAAATTTTTATAAATTATTCTTTATTCTTTTCAATATATCTTCAAGATGTATTCTTTTCAATTTATCTTCAAGATTTCATAATAATTTTTTTTTTTTTTTGAAACAGGGCCTCAAGCTGTCGCCCTGGGTAAAGTGCAGTGGCATCATAGCTCACAGCAACCTCCAACCCCTCCTGGGCTCAAGCGAGTCTCCTGCCTCAGCCTCCCAAGTAGCTGGGACTACAGGCACCCGCCACAACACCTGGCTATTTTTTTTTTGATTGCAGCCGTCATTGTTGTTTGGCAGGCCCGGGCTGGATTCGAACCCACCAGCTCAGGTGTGTGTGGCTGGCGCCTTAGCCGCTTGAGCCAGAGGCGGCGAGTCAATAATTTTTTAAATAATTAGTAAACTAAGTTTCACAAGAGCCAAATCTACATTTTCCAAACTTAGTAAATTAGAACAAAATCAGCATGTCAATGTACATTCCAACAAAACATGAATTGATCCCATATTAAATCCATTTCTAACTGTTGGGCAAATACGAAGATGTAACAGCCACAGCCTGTGTTTTGGAATCTAGCTATTTCAAGATGGACCAGTCAAGCCTGTTTACTTTTTAAACAACTAAATGGCTCCCACCATATTCTGGGAAATACTTGCAGAGGATAAAGGACAGAGAATGAGGTGGGATAAGGAGAAATAAAATATATAGTAAAGCAAGAAAAATGTGGGATGAGAAACAGATCTTATCAGAATGAAGATCTTGTATCTGAGGTTATTTATTCTTAATTTCCCAAACTTATAACACAAAAATTGCCAGAGCCTAAATCTTGCTTGAAAATAGTCCTTTTTTATAACTGTGGGTCCACTAGTGACTGCTGCAGGTTAAGAACACCACTAAAGACTGAAGCATGGACCTTGGAGTCTTGTCAGCTTGAGGTCTGAGGATACAGACACATGTGCAGTGACAACCTCTCCAAGCTTCTGTTCCTTTCTCTGTGAAATGGGCAAAGAATAGTACTTCTCTCAGAAGGTGGATACTACCCCACCTCCATTTCTATCAACGGTCAATAACCTAAGAAAGGTTTTGAAAACCCTTTTAAGCTTTGTTTACCCGAGTGTTTCACGGACGTGACTAGGCACTTTCTTTTTCTCGTAACCTATTATTAACATTCTATATATTTTGGGGAATAACGATTGATTCACAGACACATACAAATAAACTACCTTAGACATTCACGCTAGTCAATGTGTATACCCTAAATTAACATTTTTGTATATATACACAATATCCGGGAATAGCAAAAATATTATGTCCTTGTAGCAAAGGATTCTGTAAAAGAGTTTATTCTATTTTCTTGGTCTGGAAATGGGAAATCTCTTCTGCACATCTTCTATAACCCTTTGAATTATTTATAGCATATAAGGAAAACATCTGGTTGCCTGTAATTTACACACAAAGGGAATGAGCGGAAACCCCTCAACTTCTGTTGTCACAAAGCTGGATCTGTTTTTCCCCCCAATGCTTCCCTAACCCAAACTAAAATGAACCACCATCTATGTTCTCAGACTTCCTTGCACACTGACACAGATCAAGAGGAAAGGGATGGCTCTTGTGTAGCGGTAGCTTTCTTTCTTTTTTTTTTGAGACAGAGTCTCAAGCTGTCACCCTGGGTAAAGTGCTGTAGTGTCACAGATCACAGTAACATCAAACTCTTGGGCTTAAGCGATTCTCTTGCCTCAGCCTCCCAAATAGCTGGGACTACAGGCACCCACCACAATGCCTGGCTATTTTTTGTTGCAGTTGTCCTTGTTGTTTAGCTGGCCCAGGCCGGGTTCTAACCCGCCAACTTTGGTGTTTGTGACTGGCGCCATAACCACTGTGCTCCAGGCACCGAGCCTAGAGGTAGCTCTAAGGTTTAGGGAATTACTAATACTTTGAGGTTGGAGGGAGAGGATGAGTATCTTAAGCATAAATAATTAATAGTAGCCAAGATGAACCAAAAAAGGGAATCTCCCCTGACCCCACTCCTACTTCCCATAGGATTTAGAACCCTGGGAACTTGAAACCAAGGAGTTCCCCACATATTCACTGCAGCTGTCTGTCACTAATTACAGGGTCCTCTACAATACTTTCTCTTAATTTACTTATTTTATTGTTCTCCCCCAAAAGTCAAATCTACAGAAAAGTTAAAAGAACAGTATAACAAACATCCATTTACCATTCTTTTTGATTCACCAATTCTCAGCATTCTGCCACATTTGCCACATTCCTGAACTTGCTCTGTCACCCTATATATTTTTTCTTAAAAATGTTGCAGATGTCATGACATTTCACATATCCACATCTCCAAAGAATAAAGATAACCTGGTCTCCTACATAACCACAGTACCATTACTGCACTTAAGAAAATTAACAGTAATTCCATAATACCACCTAACCTGCAGTCCCTATTCAGATAGCCCCATTGTCTCCAAACTGGCTTTTATAACTATTTTTTTTCTTTTAGGATTCAAAGTCTACACATCCCAACTCATCTTTACACCACTTGAGTAATTTAATCTACAACATTTTTACATCCCCCACTGCCCAGTATTTTTGGCGAGAACACTACACAGGTGAAGTTATAGCCTTCTTATGCTATCTCAACAGGAGATTCATAATAGCTGGGGCTAAACTTGATCATTTGGTTAAGGTGGTGACCTCCTAATCTCTTAAAATCGTAAATGCACATTTTCCCTAACTAGCCTGTAGTGAGATACGTTGAAATAATGTAAAAAATCCTATTCCCCAACCATCTTTCACTTACAGGTTTTGTACCAGTCCCTACCTGAATCACCTGTCATGTTAGGGTTTGCACAGTGCTGAGTTTCCGATTCTCTCCTCCCTTCTATTGTATATTCCTTTTTCACACAATGACCCATCAGTCCCATCCTCTCTTTTCTTAGCGTAGGAATGCTCTGGTTACTTCTTGCGGGGCAGCCTCCCCCACCTCCTCGCTGACCACATTGGACTGTTCAGGCTCAGCCCTAGGGATCGACTAACCTTTATCTACAGTTTCCATCACTTCACCTTCAGCAAATAAAAAACAAAAATCACTACATTTATGCCTACCAATTTACAGTAGTTTACAAAAATTAAAATGGCTGTTATGCATATTCATTGGGTTAGACTAAAGGGAGTAAACAGAAGAAATCAGTTTTATTTTGCAAAAATGCTGATGTTTTGCACAAGCCCTGAAAAATGTTTCCTCCCCACCAGGGCAGAGTCACAATTGGGCTTTTTGTAATGGTGTTAAACAGAAGCACCCTCTTCTCTGCAGTTCCCTGACATTAGAATCTTGGAAGAATAGAGGGTTAGAAATCATTTCGCCCAAATGCCCCATTTCACAAGCAAAAAAAGAGGCTCAGAAAGATGGAGGGCCTTGTCCAGGGTCCACGAGCTTCTTAACAGTGGAGCTAGGACGGGAAGCTGGTTTTTGAAAAACAACCTCCTCCAATACTCTTTTCATTCCCTTCACAAGGGTCTTGTGATTCAAGATGTCTAATGGGCACAGAGGAAACCGTAGCATTCACGGCCTCTTTCATTGCTGATTTGCATTTTGATACGATCACTTTTCCACCTTCGAATACTTTAAGTAAAAATTCCCATTAGGAGCTTTTCATTATTATTATTTTAAAAATCAACCTTCCTTTATGCAGACCAACAGGGAAAATTTAGGAAGCCTCAAGGGAGCACATACTACCAGTAACTTTAAAGGAAAAAAATAAAAAATAACAGTGTCTCAGGAACCTGCATCAGCCTGCTTTCTGGGAGGCTGAAATGCCCTGCGAGTGACAGCTCCAGAGATCTCAGAGGACGCCGGCTGGAGTCCACCCTTCCTTGTCGCCTGCTTTAACGAGGCAGGGAGATGCATAAGACCCCAGGAGCTTATCAAACATTCACAGGAGAGGATAAAGTGGGGAACAAAGCCCAGCGTGGAAAAACCCAGCCCCGCAGCCCGGAAGGGCAGGAGACCGCGCCCTCACCAATGCGGCCCAGCGGGCTGCGGAGGCTGCGGCACCGCAGTGCGGGACTCGGGACCCACCCCGGCGGGCAGCGCCCGGCCGCCCCGTGCAGCCCGCCGCACCCGCGCGCCCGGCAGCCGAAGCCGCGGAGCATCCTCCAGCCGGCGAGGAGGGCGCGGCGCTCCGGGCCGGGGGCTGCAGACAGCGGCGGGCCCGGGCCGGCCCCTCCCTCCCCGGCTCGCTCACCCGTCCGTGCGCCCATCCCGGAGCCGGCGGTCAGGGCGGGCAGGGCGGTCAGTCCGTCAGCCCCGAGGTAGCGGGGCCGGGCGAGCAGGGCGGCGCCGCGGCCGGGGCGAGCGCGCCGATCAACAGGCGGCTCCGGGCCGGGCGCGCGGCTGCAGCGGAGCAGGCTGGGAAGC
>CAUYPK010144467.1:0-55510 GCA_963574355.1 Loris lydekkerianus
CTACCTAGATACAGCCAATGTGGTACCATGCCACTGGCCCGACCCTGTCACTCACCTCTTCCCCCGCCTTCTTTCCCTGCCCCTTCTCCACAATAAAAAATAAATAAATAAAACTCCAAAAAAAATAAAAAATAAAAAAAATAAATAAATAAAAATAAAAAAAAAAAAAGGTAAATGTCATTCAATACTAGTGAAGAGAAGTATTTTTTCTTGTACTTGTGGCAGAAGGGATATTGTCAAGCATTCTGCTTTGACAAATCAGTGTGAAAGGTCTAAGAAGGCCATTTAGACCAGTGGTTCTCAACTTTCCTAATGCTGTGACCCTTTAATATAGTCCTTCATGTTGTGGTGACCCCCAACCATAAAATTATCTTCATTGCTACTTCATAACTCTAATTTTGCTACTGTTATGAATCATAATGTAAATATCTGTTATGCAGGATGTATTTAGGAGACCCCTGTGAAAGGGTCATTTGATCCCCCAAAGGGTCATGACCCACAGGTTGAGCACCGCTGGATTGACCCCTTGTTTACAGGTTCTTTCTGTGGTAGATGTTTTTCTTATTGTGGTTTCTAGGTTTTATTTGTGAGATTTTCCCCCACTGTCTTCTCACTTGCTCAAAGAGTGCTATGTGCATGGAGTTGTGTAAAGGCTTGGAGTTTTACTTCTCATGCATGACTTTTTTTTTTTTTTCATTTTTTCTTTTTTATTTTCTTTCTTTCTTTCCTTCTCTTTCTTTCTTTCTTTTCTTTCTTTCTTTCTTTCTTTCTTTCTTTCTTTCTTTCTTTCTTTCTTTCTTTCTTTTTCTTTCTTTCATTTTTTTTTTTTTTGACACCAAAGTTCCGGCATAGGATTCTCCTAGCGTTTCCTAATCTTACTTCCAATTCTACGCTGAATTCAAATCCAACACCATGTTTCTCTTGCTGGTGGCTATTAAAACTCCAGCTTCCTAAATACCAGGGTCTATATTGAGGTCCAATTTCTTCTCCCAAAGAGTGAACAAGTGAACTTTTCCTTTTGTCTTTGCCTTCCCTCTTCATTCTGGGTTGAAATAAAGCTTCAAGTTTACTTCTGGAAATTTTAAGTATCCTTTTTTTTCTTTACAGTTCAGCTAGGTTAGGAAAAAATGCAGTAGAACTTCCACACTTGACTTCCTCCCCACATTCATCACCTCCTTCAGGTGACCTAATTTTCATAGAATGGACATGCGTCAGTACAGTACTCCCAGCTCCTTAAGTTGACCATCTCCGTATGTTGACCCGTTTGCTGCAGTCCCTTTCTTAGTGCTTTTGGCCAATGTAGCTGGAGTTTGTCATTCAAGCAAAAGCATAATTGTTCCTTTTTTTTTGTTGTCGTTGTTTGTTTGGTTTTTTTTTTTCAAATGCTACTAAATTAAATGGTGACACATTTTCCAGCTTCTTTGGTTTTGGTATACCACTACATTTTTCCTCTCACTATCTCCTCTTAGAGTTCACATTTCTTAATAGAAAAATTCTTGCAGTAGTTGTTTCAATGTTTTGGTAATAAATGAAGTTCCTATGTATTAGAAAAAGGTCTTTGTCTGAATATCAAGGAGTTTAGCTGAGTGTAGAATCCTGCAACCAAACTAATTTTGAGTTGCAGGCCCAAATCCTGCACTGTTTCCAGCCTCTTCTCTCTTTAGGACTGGAGCAATCTTGAGGCTGCTGCCCATTTTTGTGGTAGCAGTCTGACTCAGGCTTTTTTTTACATTCTAGGTTGCTAAGTCAGCCTTCAATTTCAACATCTCTTCTTAGTGTCTTAGAAATCCTAATAATTTCTGGCTCATAAGACATTCTTTTCTTGTTTTTGACATAATGCATACATGATGACTCACATTCATAAATAATTTGCTTGTACAGATGCACACATACATATGCTTGTAATTTTTGCTATCATGACTAAGATTTATTGGGGAGGGAGGGTGCTTATGGATTTATTATGCTATGAGAATCAAAATTTGTTTTTTGTAATATGATAAAAAACAAGTTTTTCCCCAAAAAAATTTCAAAAGAAGACTAGCAACTAGAAGATTTTCTTTTTCATAATAAAATCTGAAGAAAGGAAATGAATTGTGAGGCACAGAGATGGTGATTTTTGTAATACCTAATTTATTTCTATTGAATAAGTAACATTTTAAGTGCCTCCCTCAGATTATAAATTCTGTAGTAGTGCTCAAAGAGTAGAATATATTTTTCTAAAATCTTACATTTTAACTTAAAGTTACATTCTCTACTTTTTTTTAAACTATAACTTCCATGCATTCCCAGCTATTTGGGAGGTTGAGGCAAGAGGATCACTTAAGCCCCAGAGTTTAAAATATCTATGAGCTATGATGCCATGGCACTCTACCCAACAGCAACAA
Source organism: Loris lydekkerianus (assembly GCA_963574355.1). Lineage (NCBI taxonomy): Eukaryota > Metazoa > Chordata > Mammalia > Primates > Lorisidae > Loris > Loris lydekkerianus. Next base: position 2,385 of record CAUYPK010144467.1, read on the forward strand.
AGTGAGACCCTGTCTCAATTAAAAAAAAAAAAAAAAAAAGACTGTAACTTCTAAACTAATGTCTCCTACTGGAATCTGTAACATTCAGCATTTTTCTTTTTAACATGTATTTTTTAAATTTAATGTATCTAAATATTCATTTATGAATTATGTTTTGTATACCTACTTTTCCCCTCATTTATATATTTATTTGCAAAGTCCCTGTTATAAGTGAGAGCTAAACTAAAAAAAAAGGTACTAAAATAAAAGTTGTAATAGATGTATAAACATGGTATCACTATAGCTAAATGAAAAACATCTAACTCAGGCTAAAATGTATTAGCCAAATAAACCAAAACTAGTGTTTGAATGTATAATCACCAAATTTAATGATACAATGCAATAAAAGTTGATATAGGCCATTGCACTAATGTACTCAGCTATGATTTAACAATAAAAAAAAAAAAAAAGTTGATTTCTTATTGACATCATACCCTGATATGAGTTGGACCCAGGCACCTCCACCTTGTTATGCTGCCATCTTGAATACACGCACGGTCTTCAAGATCACCTGTGAAATATAACACACTGAGACGAACACATAATCCTTGAAGAGGCCTGTGTTAGTTTCAGCCATATTGCAATAGCCAGAAGCCAGTCACATGATATGAATGTGAGGTCAAGTGTGGCTGGAAATGGAGTCTTTCTAGATTCCTAGGAAGAGAAGCAGGTGTCAGCTATCAGGCTCAGCCACACCTATGACGTTAGCAAGATCCCGCAGGAGGTACTAGTAATAAGACGACTATATCATTATGTTTACAGTTCCCATGTGAGGGATAGCAGGGTCCATGCACTGAGATGAAAGCAAGATACCGAGTTCAAAAATGGTGTGTCTGTGGATAAATAAAAACACCAAGTACATCACATTTTGAATCCTGGCTTGTGGGAAGAAAACCCCAAATTATGGAAAAAACATAATTCTATCACAGTAATAGAGTTTTCAAAAGAAAGTTCAGAGAGAAGATAACTCTAGCAGAGCTTCACCCCACAAAAGTCAGTGGCAGAGAGGTTTTGAGACGTAGGCAGTGACAATGTTAAGATTCCAAGAGTTAAATAAAGACTAGGTAACACTTCTGGACCATTTGCTTTTGCTCACATTTGCTTTGATTTCAAAGCTATATTCCTTAATAAAATTATTTTTGATGGAAATAGAGATGCATATTACTAAGCAGCCCATGAGAATGAATGTATTTTACTCCAACATATTATATGTGTCATGAATTCATACATTGTATAAATTTTCATTCAATACTATACATTTTTAACTTCAAAGGAGTTCTACAGTTTTTCTAGGTGTCTGCCTTTTGCTGTGTAATTGTAGAATTATTAATGTTGTACCTCTTACAAGTCTGGCTAGCCAATGTATTTGGCATCAAAAAATTCCTCGTTCTTCTGTCTTATCACCTTTTTCTTGAAGATTGACCTACACTGTTTTGGTTTTAGTAGTATGCATAATAAAGTGGTAAACCTCCATCATTTATAAAGGCAAAAGTATTTTCCAATTACATTATTTCAATTGAATCAGACAGGTATAAGATTTTTTATCTCAGGCTTATTTATTCTTGTTGATTTCTAGCTTCCAAGAAACTTATAACAGTACAAACATAGAAAATTTGTTTCCTTGCCATATTTAAGAAAAAATTAAAAACCCTACAATATGTGAAATATTTGCTTTACTTTTTGTTCTTTATATTTCTCACTTTGCATGACTAATGATATTAAAAGAAAAGATTGATGCCATGTATCAAGACACTTCCTATCATGTGGCTGGTTTTCTGCATTTGGTGATGACCAAAGCAAGTGGCTTCTCCCCATGCCTAATAATCTATATTATAACATAAGGATATATTAGTTTCCTAGAGTTGTCATCAATAAATTAAAACCAAGTGAGTGACTTACAATAGCAGAATTTATTTTCTCACAATTTTGGAGGCTAGAAGATCAAAATTTAGGTGTTAGGAGAGCTGCGCAGCCTCTGAGAGTTCCCAGGGCTATCCATCCCTGCCCCTTTCCACATCTGGAGCTTCCAGGCCTTCCTTAGCATGGCTGCCTAACGCCAATCTTTGACCTGACCTCGGCCTTCTTTTCCCACATATTCTGTCCTCTGTGTATGTCTTACAAGGACACTTGTTACTGAATTTGTAACCCACCTTCATAATACAGAATGATCTCATCCTGAGATCCTTAACTTAGGTACGTCTGCAAAGACCCTTGTTCAAATAGAATCACATCTGCTGGTTCCAGGGTTAAGAAGCATACATACCTTTTGCGGGCCACCATTTAACCCACTTCAAATTTCAATTTAGAATTAACAACATAGAAATGATAATGATAAGAATTTCATGACTCCTTTTACAACTTTGTTGTTAAAAATACCTAAGTAACAACAGGGAATTTTCCCACCAATACAATTTTAAATTTTTAAAGCAATGTTTCCTTATTTTATTTTCAATTTAGTTCATAAATATTTATGTTCTTTTGACCACCTAATAAAAATTCATTATTTATAGAGTCATTCTCTGTCATGGGTTGAATTATAAAACATATCTCCTGGGAAAGGAGCTTAGCAAATATTCACCTGATAGATAAAAGAGAGATTTTTAAGTTTATGGAAAGGACTGTTTAATATACCTGTTACCTTTATAACTCACACTAGATATCAAAAATTAAAAAAATTATTCATATGTCGGAGGAATTGCATAAAAAACTTAGAGTGCTAAAAATATTTTAAAAGTAAACAAATCTCTGATAAATAATAATACAAAGAAACCCATTAGTAATCTTATATTGAAATACTTATTGAATATATTACTTGGTCGCACTAGTTTAAAAATCAAAAGTAAATATTTATGCTAATTGCTTTGCAAAACTGTGCCATAGTCCTTTAGGCCACAGTAGATCATCTTTGGTTAACTCAACACACACCTTGAAATTTGTGTGAGCTCATGTAATCTAGTAATCACAGGCTTATTCAGGCTTTATGATTTTCTGTTTAATTTCTTTACACAATTTCCTTAAAGCATTATTCCAAATCTGAATTTAAAGATATCAATATCTCTTTTTCCTGTAGGGAGAGTTGCCTAAAATTTAGAAAGTATACTTCCTTGTTCTAAAAGAAAAACAGATTAATAGCATTTTATCTCCTATCAGTGATAACAATGTTTTCTTCAGGATACACATGGGCCTAAATGTGTTACGGCATACAAAGTCTCTAAAAGCTAACACACTGGGACAGTCTGCCAGTGTGTGAATATGTCTGTATATGTGTGAGAGGGAGAGAGACTAGAAGGACACAAAGGAATATAGGTTTTGTTTATTAAATACGTCTTCTGAGAGTTCATCGATACAATGCATGCTTTTTAGATTGCTGTATATGTTCATCTTTTCTTCCAAGTGTGAAACCAACATCTCTTGGGATGTTACTCCAAATTTGTATGATTTATATCTAATAATGAAATTTTCACTACTTGTTCTTTAAAATATACATTTGACAAAGGTTACATGTCTTTCTTGCTAGTACCTCCCTTTATTACAAAGCTATGCTTTGGCTGAGCTCGGTGGTTCATGCCTGTAATTCTAGCACACTGGGAGGCCAAGGTGGGTGGATTGCTTGAGCTCAGGAATTCAAGAACAGCCTGAGCAAAAGTGGGACCCTGTCTCTATTAAAAAAAAAAAAAAAAACTAGCCTGGCTTGGTGGTACACAACTACTTCCCCCCAGCTACTTGGGAAGCTTAGCAAGAGGATTGCTGAAGCCCAAGAGGTTGAGGTTGCTGTGAGCCAGGGTACTCTATCAGGGCAACAATGAGACTCTGTCTCAAAAAAAAGAATATACATATATATATATATATATATATATGTATATCTGTATTATATATATATGTTTTGATCTTAAAAACTACTCCAAAAGAGCAATATTTAGGATATATGAGCACAAAGAAAGAAATTGGAAGATTAACATGGGCTTTAGTGATTATAAAAATTTGAAGTGTAGTTTGAGACACCTGTTGGACTTGTGGTGTACCCACATTTGCTTAGCATGTCTGCCAAAATGAAAGAATTGTTGTGCAATTCAGAGTGTGGATCAAGAGGTATCTATGTGAAGGGGAACGGCTGAGTTCAGAAGTTTGGGGCCTGCACTACATCTTTTGTAGTCATGTCATCATGATGAATGAAATGTAACATAACACTAATACTGTCTACATCCAGCTGAAAAGAATATGTGATCATATCACAGTCTAAGGCTACTTGTTCTTTCAGCCTACCACTTGACAGCATAAATAAAGTCAAGGGTTATCACTAATGGTGAGTAACAAGTTACAATGATTCCATGTGGGCTAAGGAGGGACTTTTGCATATTTGAAAAAGAAAATATCTACTCAAATTATAAAATTCCCAGGGTTATTTTCTGCAGACCTGATCTGAACATGTTCATTTTCTTTTATAAAGCATTAGCATTAACTTAATACTGAAGGACAATACCAATGGATGTTAAAGTCTTTGCCATAAACTAAGAATATAAAGTTTAAAATCATAGTAACGTTATGTGGTTTCTCGATGTATTCTTTTCAAATTAATCAAGCTGAATGCAAATAATTATTTAAGCAGAAAAATACCATGAATTCTGTCTATGAGCATCAATAAATTCAGCTTATAGAACACACTGGATAATATTATTTATAAGAATAATATTGTCCTCTTTAACCTTTTTTTAGATGAAGATGACTGCTTTTACACAGTCTGATTGTCAGGATGAGGTGAAAGGTCAAGATAAGTTTTCCTGAGGTTAGATAGGGTTTTTATAAATTTTAATATTTGTGAATTAGAAGCTTGTTTTGACTGCATTTCTCAATTACTAAATCAAACAGCCACCACGATAATCATACTAAGATACCCCAAGGTTAGTGGAGAGGGTTTTATTTGCTTTGTTTCAGTAAACTTAACATGCTCCAGATTGTTTAAAATATGTGAAGCTACTCTAAAAATGATACTATGACTTATGGTTTCTCATGTTTATACTGGATCTATATTTAATTGCCAGTATCTAGTTGTCAGAAAGTCATATATCTGTAAAAGATAAAGCCAAAAATTTTTAGGATTATTTGGAACATTTGTAAGAGTAGGTCTAATTAAAATACATTGGTTACCAAAGTCACTGTAAGAAGTGACTTTGAAGTACAATACCCCCTTATCATAAAAATTCCTTGGAGTCCAACATTCTTCTTTACCACGACAATGACTTAACAATGAATTACAGGAAAAGTTTACTAAGATCAAGAACAACCTTGTGCTGAAGAATGTAATGAAAATCTAATTAATGAGGGAGATTGCAAAAATTAGGTCCAACTGGAACTAACATGTTATCTTGAGATACATTTATTTATTTGGACAGGATTTGAAATTTTCTTATATCAATCATGTGGGATTTGTTAGGCTCAATGAAGTTCTTCAATGTCAGACATGAATTTTCCCTTTGATTTCCAAAGAACCTATCTGTAACTTAGAATGCTTTTCCACAAGAGTAGATTTGTAAAAGCTTGGAAATATATTCACTGGTTTAATAATCATGGTAAATTTGTCATATGGCCATTGCATAGTCTAGTTTCATTTCTCTGATATAACTTTATACTGAAATTGCTTTATTCCTTGTTAACTTCCTAGTTTGTTAATGTGCCATAGTCAACTATACAGTGTTCTTTAAATCTATTAGGCTATCAGAACCATTTGCTGCAAAAAAATATTACTGTCACTCTTATTTACCAAAAAATTGTTTCATTCATGTACAATATTCTCTATTTCAATAAAAATCCCCTTTACTTGTGTGTGTTCGTGGTGGGGGATACCTGTGTGTTACTAGGAAAGAGCTATAAAAGCAACCATTTTATTGCTCTTTCTGTGAACTTTGTATATGTTGGCTGTCATTGAAACCATGGGCATACAGCAAAGACAGCTGTGCACTTGACAAAGTTTTCAAAGGTTGGCAAATACAATTAAACCACAGAAAAGTTTAGCTTGTTTGTTTATTCTTATTAGTTGTTTTATTATTGATTCTTTCCAAATATATGCAAAAGTGGAGGGCATAGTAAAATGTATATATATTCTATTAACAACAATATATCAAATTTTGTTCATCTATTGCTTCCAGATTACTTTCATGCAAATCCAAGACATTGTATTACTTCATTGATATATGCTTCAGTATATCTCTAAAAGAAAAGCACTCTTTAAACAAGAACATAACCACAATATGATTATGACAACTAAAAATGAGTATAATAATTTCTTCATCTGACTAATTTTCAAATAATTAAAATTTTATTTCTTAGCATATTCTGATCTATGTTTAGATGACTGAGTTGCTATTGCTGCTAAAAAAAAAGTTACATCAACAATAACAGTAATGAACAGTAATTTAATAAATGCTGAATAATTCAATAAGTATACTCAGTGTCGAGACAGGTCCGATGCGAATTGCTCTATTTGGGTCAAAATCTTAGTTTTTTGAAAAACACTTTTTATAAGGGGTCTATTATTATCTCTATTTATACTCACTTTATAGTGAGTATATTATTATCTCTATTATCTCAATTTTCTTAGTTTGAAACTTATATAATATAAACTCCTTAAATCACATTTTAAGTGGCAGAACTGACTCAGGTATCTCATTCTGGTACCTACATTTTTTCTTACCTACCTTCATGTAATTTAATATACATTTCAGTATAGAATAATATAAAGAGGGGAATAATACTCAAATTAATATACCACCTTTTCTATAATTCTACATTTGAGTATGTAAAATCCCTCCTTCCTTTCTTTTTTCCTTTTTTAATTTATTTTTTATTTAAGTATGTTTGCTTTACTCATGAATTAAGGAAAGCTTATTCATATTTAGTAGAAGCCTCCATCTTATTTTCTGCAAATAGTTTATGTACCCCTTGATATATAAATGTGAAGATAAACATTGTTTCTATTTAGCTAAAATATTCCATAACACAAGAATATTAGAGAATTAGTTTTAAAATATACTTCAGTATATAATTTTACATATTAAATTTAATAATAGGTTTCATAATTGAGGTTAACTTCTATGTGAATATCAGTTAAAAGCTTATCAGTTTCAAGACCCTACCAGGGACTGAGACATATGGAATATATGTGGGCTGAAACCAAGGAAACTCTTTAAGAATGCCTTGCCTTGGCCTTGTTCAAGGGGCCATCTTGAAGACAGAGAACAGTCTTCACCAAATGATCTAACCTACTGGCTACTGGTCGTGGACTTCCCAGTCTTCAGAATTGTGAGAAAATAAATTTCTGTTCTTTATTAAAAAAAAAAAGTACATTGCATTGAACTAAGCTGTGATAGAACCTTGTTTGAAGGTCAATATGGGGCTGTGCATGCTCCTGGAAAGTTAACTTCAAATATATATATAATTTTGACCTAGTGCCCTTCATTGTTGTGGGGGTGTCAAAGTAAATGAATCCTACCTATGAATTTCTTATTTCAGGTATTAGGGTTAGAAGCTATGTGGTAGATATTCTGCCAAGCTTTGTAGAGGATATAAGAATAAATAAAACCCTGAATCCTAATGTGGAGAACTTGAAAAATATACTATCAAGGAGAATATGTGTTATTAGAGATAAAAAGTTGTGAGTGTGTTCAAAAGAAGAGAAACCATAGTAACAAACTGAAGAGAAACCAGGATAGATTGTGGACAAGAGTTGTTCTACAACGTTTATGAAGCCCTTGTTCCTCTAGCTAACCAAGCTGAAACCTTTGAAGGCATTTTAAATTTCTTTTTGTGTTAGCCTTCATTTTCAGTAAAATACCATTGCTACAGATTCTGCCTCAGGACGTTTCTTTCTTCACTTAAAGTCAGTGTAATAATCAGGGCCATAACTCATTTCTAAATTTTCAATTTCTTTGTGTTGTCTCTAACAAAGCTGCCAAATAGATCTTCCTAAAGTGCGGTTTCACACTGTTATTAGAATTAGGGTTTATGTGAAACTCAGTCGAGAGAATCATAATTCTTTACAAACCATCAAGCACTTCAAAAATCAAGATACTATGATTGGCTAGGCCTGTGATTTTAACCCTTTAGCTTGTATCGGGATCACCCGGATGGCTTGTTAAAACATACATTGCTGGGTCCTACCCTCAGATTTTTAAATTCAGTAGGTGTGACAAGGAGCTGCTGAGTTTACATTTCTAAGAATTTCACAAATCCTGCTACAATCACTAGCCTCAGGACAACACTTTGATTACCATTAGTCTATATCACTTTTATTAGTATGGTGAGTAGAAAAAATGCAAGACTCACGAGAAGATCTAGGTCCTCTTGCATATGTTCCCTTTGCTAGAACTATGAGTTAGGGAAGTTGAGTGGTTTCCCAAGACCTCATTTTATTATCTGTTATATATTAAATCTAGTTGTGCACTAGAGCTGTTTTGAAGTAACTTTTGAAAACCAATTCTGTGACTCTATTCTAAATGCTGGGTTCAGTGACATCACTAAAACTGTAATCAATCATGGCATAAGTATTTATACCATGAAAATGGAAAGTCATTAACAATCAGTTTTTCTTTCTTTTTTTTCCTCCTAAAATAAGAATTTCATTCTTTACTTCTATATCTCCAGTGATTCACAGTTACATTCCCTCCTTCAAGTATATTGTCTCATGTATATATACTTCAAACTGTACTCTTTAGAGTTAATAACAAACATACATACAAAACAAGTGATGTAGATACTGTTTTTACATAAATTAAATCAGCTTTTTGTGTTTCTCAATCAAAGATGGTTTTGTTCCTTGGAAATATTTAGTAATTGTCACCAAAAACGGTGATAGTGGTGGTTTTGCTGGTATCTAGTGGGTAGAGGCCAGCAATGCTGCTAATCACCAACCGTGCAAGGTACAGGACAATCCTCCCCGCCCCCAGCAAAGATTCATCCAGTCCTACATGTCAGCAGGCCAGTGGTGAGAAACTGCTGTATACAGAGTCATATACATATTCGGAGTTTTTACTCCGAATGTCTGTGCACACAGATCTTCATTTTTAAAACAACTGTGTAGGATTATTGCACTTCTCTCCACTGAGCTGCTACCTCCCTAAACCAAGCTTTTATCCTCTCTTTCTCAGGCTAGTTTGCTAATTATCTACCTTATCCATTCTAATATCTTCCCAAGACACTGTCCTCCCTGTATGGTTATTACAAATCCAAGTGTGATAATCTTCATCTCTTCTTAAAATCCTTCATTGATTTCCTCTGCTACTAGGACAATACTCAAAAGCTTAAACCACAAACCAAGGTCACGTGGCCAGCAAGCATGAACTGACTCCTGCCCACTTCTTCAGACGCACATTAGACTAACCTTTCCCTTGATGTCTGTATGACAGCCTTACTGGTTTTCCTTCAGTAAATAGTCCCTGAGGCTCAAGGCCTTTGCATTTAAGAATTCCCTCCCTTTTTATATCACTTTACTTCCTCCTTGTTGCTTGTAATTAGAATCTCAGTTCAGATAGCAATTCACTGGGAAACTCATGCAAGAAATATAGAAAAAAAAAACCCTTCCTATAGTGCTATGTCTTCAATGGCTTTTGTTGGAGTTATAATTTCATAGGCATTTCTATTTTATTAGATTAATGTCTGTTTCTTCTCAATAGACTATGAGCTACTCCATAGTCTACATTAAATATTTTTATAGCATCAATACTTAACAGAGATGCAACACACAGTAAGAACTCAATACATATTAGCAATTGTTGAACAGATGTGTTATAATGCAGAATAATTAAAATATATGTATTCCATCTCTCTCTCTCTGTTTCCCCATTCCCTCCCCCAGTAGATCAGGAAGAGATATTCATTCCTGTAATCTGCAAGTCATTCTAAGAACCTATCTATAAGATAGGACTATAGCGATTGTTATCCCTAGCTGCATATTAGAATCATCTAGGGAGCTTTTAATAAATACCCATACCCAGGCCCACCATAGACCAATTAAATAAGCATTTCTGGAGATGGGGCTCAGGCAGCATTTTTTTAAAAGCTCCCAAGGTGATTCTAATGTGTAGCTAGAGTTGTGAAACATGTTCTAATGGATGAAATCTGAATACCCATCTGTTCACGAGCCATACAAACCATCGCTCCGGGCCTAGGAAATTTCCAATTCTAATTAAATAGTCCTTATATTCATTAATTTATATATTCATGCAAAACCTAGGTTGCTAGTTTTAATCTGCATATTATTTTTGTATTTTTACACTAATTAAATAGTATATATTGCTACAAGCAAAGTTTCTACTGAAGGTTGTGAAGGATGTATAAGGTGGCCAGATACTTTCCAGATGCTGATTTGATTCCTCCCGTTTGCTGATATCATTAGTTTAATCAGAAATTGAACCCTAGAGTTTTCTCTTTGCTTATTTTCTCATTGAAGATATTCTTAAATGTGCAGTAGTCTTTCCCTGTGATTGTGCAAATGTAATAACACAGTTTTTCTATGTTTAGTCATGAAAACCCATGAACCTTTCCTGAAAAATGGGTGCATCTACTCAAAAATACCTCTCCCTTAATCTGAGAACTGAAAGGAGCCTTTCTATTGCTGTCACATCTAGGGGACAGAGGTTAGAGATGTTAAAAAGAGAGAAGTGGAGGAGCTGTTGGGGTGAGAAGGAAGAGTAGAAATATTTAAAATGAGACATGGTGAAATCAGGAAGCTTTTTCCTCAAAGGGCAGTTGCTGCAGAAGCAACTGAGTCATCCTCCCAGTATTGTCTGTCCTAGATACAGTGAACAGGAAGTGAAAGTTCAGTGTCGCTTACTGTCAACTACCATCCACATAAACAGAGACGGGAAGATCAAGTTATGTTACTTAGCCTTAGTGCCCTTCTATGTTTTGATAAATATGATAGCTGTTTACTCAATGTAAATATTAAACTTACAACCCCCCCCACCACCACATTTTATAGTTTTCTTTTTGAATTCTTCCCTTAGAAGCATTCTGTGTGCTCACGCATTTTCTTTTTTAATTCACCAACCTCCAAGCCCCTTGCCTTGCCTCACTTTGTGCTGATGAGAGGGGAAAGGTCTCATCATCCAGGCCCCCTCATAAAGGTAAACTTGGTGCCAGGGAGTAATCCCCTTGGGTCACTAATGGATATTCACACATCTGAGAATGCTGTTAAGAAGCTTCTGAAGTGCAATGCGAGTCCAGCTGTAGCAATTACATACTGCTCATATTTCCTACTCTAAACTCCGGGGAATTCAGCAACTGCCTATTAGCAAGCTGACGATGGAAGGAAGCGCTGTAAATCTCACAAGCAATGATAAAGCCGATGCTCCTGGAAGAAGAAGGAAAAGACCGAATTGCAATTAAAAAACAGAACCGTGAACCTTGGCCTTTTAAAAGAACAACACCCACAGTAAGTTAATGAAGAAGAACATGAAAGGATCAACTGAACTGTAAACATTTCTGTATCTCTTTTCAGTTATCATCTTGGTTGCAAGCAGAATGAAAGTGGAAACTAAACATCAACAATCCAAATTAGTCTGTAAGATACATCTAAATCTCAAACAAATACCCTATCATTTAGAACTACTTCAAATATTGGTTCTACATATAATTTTGTTCACTCTTGTTAAGACACAAAGCTATACTCCATTCATGTAGGTGCCATTAAAAAAGATAGTGTAGGACTCTTAAAAACAGCTGTTTAGAGAGGAGAGGAGTGTAACTGTTACAGAAATAAAAAAATACACTAACTATCTCACATACAGAGCTTACTAATTCCATAGGTTGTATGTTAAGTTTCATAACAATTAAAGAAGTCTTATTTCTGTGCTCACTGGACAGATATGGAAACTGATGTTTAGAGAATTCAAAGGTAATCCCAGAAGCATAAAATGGCAAAATAAGATTTGGGATTCACTTTTGACTGATTGAAAAGGGTGTTTTATATTACCTGATGTTTCTTACTGTGATTCTGGGTTCCATTAGGGTTGGAGGGGATTGGAATTTAAGACACACACAAAAAGAGGGAAATATCAAATCACAAATACTGTAACTAGATATATTGGATTTTGAAATGGCAATATTAAATTGTGATTGACAGTTTGCCTTCCACTGTTGTTTAAATTTTAGTTAAAATTTTGGAATGTAAAATTATATTCCAAATTTTTTCCAAAATAAATTTTGGAATATTAGTTTCTTCACCCTACCCCAAGTACTCTGACTAAATGGAGACATTAATTAATGACTAGTGGGGAATATACCCTATGTGGGGTAAAGAGAAGGAAGCTTGATACTTAGGCTGAAGAAAAGGAAGAAGGAGATGTAATAAAATTGAAAAGACCTAAGAATTAATAAGTAGAATGATGAAGAATACCTTGCTTAATTTATTCTTCCTATAGTTGTTCTTATGTGTATTATCTTGTTTTATACTTAATGTATTTCTGAAGCATAAGATATAATCTCTGTAGAAGGTACTGGGCTCTTCAAAAGAAGAAATTCATCCTCCCCCAAAATGCCATATATAACAAAGCAATAGAACATTGATGTAAAAGAAATATCAAAATCAGTACCTTCCAGATTGTTAATGTCTCATACTGGCCATGCTAAGTAGGTCAAAAAGAAAACTATGAGTTTTATTATCATGTACCAAAACAACGTTAGACTACCTAGGACCATCCCAGCTATTGCTATACAATTCCTCAAACCATATTGGAGTGGGAAAAAAAGAACGGATGAACTTATGATTAAGTTAGTATAGCATCCTCTCTGAGCTGTACAATTTGATCTTTTTACTTTTTAAATAGTTTAATAACTGACTTTGTACTGCATTGACAGTGGACAAAAATTTTACTTAGTAAAGTTTCCAACTTACCAAAAGAATGGGTAGTATAAGTGGAGACACATTTTCAAGGTGTGGAAGAACCTACCTGCTAAAACAATCATGTCCCCCTGAAAATACTTTAAGTGCTGTAGTGCAAATAACTTTACAACATTTTTTGACCACAATCTTTCAGTTGGTTGACTTTAAGTAGAACTAGTGATTGCTATTCTCTATATAATGGAAATTCCTGTTCCACTGCCAGCAATTCATTAAGATGGTTCGGGAAAAATTTGACCAACCATATTTTATGATTCCAAGTTTTGTTCACTTGGGCTCTCTCATAGAAAACCAGTGAAGACGGGTAAACTACATAAATAGTCTAACTTCTATATAAGCTAGATATATGCAGTTTTGTTCCTCAATCTTAAAGGACACTTTGGAATTAGAGAAAAGGAATGTTAATCTGATAGTTTTCAGAGAAAACTATTAATCACAACCAAACTATAGTTTGATAGATGACAATGGATATTGAAAGCACCTCCTATAAGTATGTCAAGAAATCCACCAAAGAACTATAATTAGTACAGTTTCAAAACTATGTATAATATATACATGTATATGCAAGCGTTTCCTTAAGATGAATCATTTAGTGTATGTATTACTTAATATTTAATTGAAGCATTGTTTTATATAATAACAATATAAAAAAACTATATTAGATCACACCAGCAGTGAAAGGTGTGGGCAATGGAGCCAGGGTGCTCAAACTGCCTAGGCTCAGATCCAGTGGTTACCAAGTTCTTAGCTCAATGATTCACCTTTTTTTGCTTTGTTTGTGTTATCTACAAAGCATCACCTATCAATAGAACTACTTCATGGGGTTGTTATGATAATTAAAGAACTTAACATACATAAAATGCCTCCTACAGTGCCTGGTACAGGTGAAAGACTGTATGTGTTACCTATGTTGCTGCTGCTCTTATATTTTTTCTCTCACTTTGCCTCTTTCTCTTTGTAAATGTATTTGTTCTTTCAGGGTGATATTTTTGTCTGAGAGTTTAATGCCGTTTAGGTGTACTTGTGCAAATATTATAACTTTATAGAAGAAGAGTGTTAGTAAACAGTTATGGCAGTGATCTTCATATAACTTAAAGTATAATGAGTGCAATGGGCAGAAATAGAACCTATGACTATTTGATTAAGTTTGTAAGCCTTTAAGTAAATAATATACAAGTTAATGAATAATCACAAGCTGTTATATATGATATGAAATGGCCATATAGAATCAACGACAAAATTTGTTATCATCCAGAAGTTCAGTGACTACCTAGAGACTTAGTAAAAAGAAACAAAGCATGTCTCAATGTCTCATGTAAAAAAAGTGTTTTCATAAAATAAAAATAAATACTAAAAGTTTAAAAATTAAGCACATATACACATTAATGAGAATCCTTATCATGCGAATACAATATCAACCTTATATGAAATAGTTATATCTATAAAGATATATGTTGTATCATTTATTTATTTATTTATTTATTTATTTATTTATTTATTTATGTATGTATTACACAGTCTCACTCTGTTACCCCGGGCTGGACTACCATGGTGTCAGCCTAGCTCACTGCAACCTCAGACTCCTAGGTTCAAGTGATCCTCCTGCCTCAGCCTTCCGAGTAGCTGGGACTACAGATACTCACCACAACACTCTGCTACTTTTTCTATTTTCAGTAGAGACAGGGTCTTGCTCTTGTTCAAGTTGGTCTTGAACTCCTGAACTCAAGCAATCCTTTTGCTTTGGCCTCCCAGAGTGCTAGGATTACAGGCATGAGCCACCACACCTAGCCCTGCTTTTAACTTATTATTTGTCAACTATTTTGTGTCAAATTTCTACAAAGCTGCAGAATGACATTTTAATAGCTTCATATTATTACATCAGCGGGGATATTCCCACTTTTAGACATATTTGCTAATGCTAATATTATATTTTACAATTCTAACTCATGATCCAATTAAAGCTTTCCATGTATTTTTCTTACTTTACATTCTTTTTTGTAGATTTTTCTCATTTTAAATTATCTTCTTTGGATCAACTATTATAAATGAGATTATTGAGTCAAAATGTATCTTTTTTCTGACTTAACTCTCTCAAAATTGAGCTGATATAAATTTATGCTAAAAATTATATAAATACTATTTGATCTGTATGAAATATTTAAGCAGTACAAAATGCACAAATTAAAAATAATTCTATATCCTAATTTCCTATCCCCCCAGTCAGTGATTATGCTAATCATTTAATGTATGTTCTTCCAAACTTTATTTTAATAATTTTGGATTATACTCTATAAGGGAGAGTCTATATACTAGATATAACAATGTCCTTTTTTTACTTAATGTCTTGTAAACCTCCATTCCTTAACTATAGTCATAATTCAAAATTTTGAATAACTACATAATATTTCCCTACATGATTATGTTACACTTTGTTCATGAATCATTCATCTCTGATGATCATTTAGGTTGTTTTCAAATTATTACTATATGTTCAAAGCAACAAGCATAGGCATGTTGTTTTGGGCTAGTAAAATTATTTCCTTTTAATAAATTCCTAGAAGTAAATTTTCTGAATAGTAACTATGTGCTAAGAATTTGAAATCTTATTGCCAATTTGTGTATCAGAAATGTACTAATTTGTATCAGTGGTGTTTGAAGTTCCTCTTTAGATCCTTTTAAATGTTCTCAATTTAATTTGTTGTTTAAAATTAAAATTCTTGGGTTACTAATGAGGTAAACTATACTTTCATTTGTCACATATATTTATAAACTTCATTGATAAACTTTTTGTATAGCATAGCAACTTTTATTTCTATATTTTTATGTTCACAGACATATCAGTCCTTCCCTTTATAATATTTGGCTTATATTTCTTTTTTTAAAATAGGCCCTGCTTATACCAGATGATAAAAGTAGTCTCCTAAATTTTTCTTAGGTTTATATTGTTTTATACTTTAAATCTAAACATATAATTAAACTGGAACTTAATTATCTGTGTGTATATGTGTGTGTGTGTGTGTGTGTATACTTAGGTGTATATACGTAATGTAGAAGTAGGGAGTATAAATTCATTTGTTTGAATTTTTTACTGGATTTAATTCAAATTTTATCATATGTCTGTGAAGCAAGATATATAATTCTTTTATGTCTGCTCATCTGTGTGTTTATTCTTGCTTTTATTTTTTGCAATAAATGGAATTTATTTGTTCTGTTTGTATTATTATTTGAAGAGTAGATCCTCTATATTTTACTTCTAAATGTTGCCCTTTTTTCTTTGATTTACTTTAAAAATAAATTACAGCATTAAAGAGCTCAGTTTCACACCCTAATAGTGAAATTGTGACAACACAGATTTGTGATCATTAATTTGGGAGAAAACTTTCATCTTTTCTGATTGGGTCTCTCCATCCAGGAACAATATATAACTAACAGCTCGTGTTTTCATTCACTTTTGTGATTGAATTTCACTCTCTGTTGACCCTACATACATCCCTTTCTTAGTTCTTTGGTTGAAATCAGTGAAACTATTCTAATAATTTCAAATCAATCTCTTTATAGAGTCTCTCTATAAACAAAGGAAAATAATGGGTTCATTAAAAAAATAAAAAAACATGGCTATAGTAACTCTAAGGATCTAGACAGAAGGAAGTGAGGAGTATCTTCCTCATACCCTAGAATAAAACTGGGATATTTGTATAGAAAGGAGGAGGAAAACAGATTGGGTAGTCAAAAGTGAAAGGCAGCCTGTTTTCTTCAGTGAAAATAAAACACACTTCACGAAAAAAAAAAAAAAAAAGTAGCTTGTTTTAAGCTTATTACCATTATTAGTAATGTGAATAAAATGATAATTTTAACTCATGATGATTAGTTGGCTATTCTTATTATTAAATGATTTAATAGTTTTAACTCTAGCTTTAATAACATTTTCTGTATTCTTTTTGTCATTTGAATACATTTCTGTCTTTTTTGCTTAAAGTCTCTATGCATTCAATAATAATATATGTGGGTATTATTATATTGTCTATTCCATTCTAAAAGGTATATTATTAAATATTTTCTTATCTTACTATACTAAAGTGTAACCTAATAAACTAGTGATTATCACACCTTTCTTGTTTCTCATTTTAATATCTCTATTAGTTCGCTGTTCAACTTGACTTTTTATTATAATATATGCTTTCTACATTTCTATGAACAAACATTTCAATCACTAGGATTGGATTATTATTTTTAATTAAGATTAGATATGAAATTTCATGAAATGCTGTTTGGAATACATTGAGATAGTTTTTTTTTTTTTTTCCTATTATTTATGGAATAAGATACAATATACTCTTAAACTGAAACCTTCTTTGTCCTGTTGTATTATTTTAATTAAAAAAAAGGACTTGTTCATATTTTATTATATTTGTATCAATAATCATAAGTAATATTTATACATAATTTTACCCTAGTTAGTTTGGAATTTCTTTTGCCCTTGAATGTAAACTTTCTAAAAAAACAAAAGAAACTCTCTATTTACTTTTTTGTTTTATGCTTTGGTACTCTTGATTTTCAAGTCAATAATTTTTTGCTTTAAGGCTGTCCTAAAATATTGAGTAGCATTTCTGACCTACGCCTTCAGACACTGACAATTGTTCTCTGGCAGACAAAAATTCACCTCCTGTTGAAATACATAGGTGTGTATTTTGGAAAAGTTAACATTGTTAAAATTTCCTTAGGGAACCATTTGAACCTTCACCTTTCATGGCATGGTAAGGAGTTGTTAGCAATTTCTATCGATTCTACAACTCAAATATTTACTTGTACCATATTTGCCCAATTCTTATCATTTCTACCTGATCAGTTTGGATTTTATTGGTGAAGAAGAAACTGTAACTAGAGTTTTAAAATGCCACACCCAAATTTATTTGTTGTATGTTCTATAATTACTAAAAAATCAATGTTACAATAAAAGGGGAAAAAGCTAAAACCAAGACCTATTAAAATAGGAATCAAGAAAAATATGAACATAGACAATTGTCTATATAGAGGAACCACAAATCTCTATGCTTGGTCCATTTAAAGGTTGCTTTACTTTGTAGATAAGAATGATATAACTGGCAATTTTTCAGAAGTTTTAAAGCTAGAATGCATGTGTAGTATGCTGAGTGACTATATCAAGACTGAAAAGGATTTATCTACACAGGGGTTGGCATATCTAACCCAATAGAAACAATGGCAAAAGGCAATATTTGGGGGTAATGGCAGTGAGATTCATTTTTAAAATCAGGCAAGCTTGCTGTATAAAGCATGTAATAGCATTAGGTACTCTGCTAGGGTCCAGGGCCCAGACACATGTTCTGGAATGGCAAAATACCAAGCAGGAGCTTCTGCATAGGTAAATAAGCAAAGACCTATGAATTAGAATGAAGAATTAAGTGAGAATAAAGAAAAGCTGAGCCATTAGAACATAGCTATGGGTCATTACAGAGGTGACTTATGTTTAGTCTCACAGTTAGCTAGAGCTCTAAGTACCTCACTAGCATATGGGGAAATGTTGAGTCTACAGGTGGTTTTCAAGGAGTTCCAGCTGTGTGGAATTTGACTATGAATTCAATATTCACTTATCTGGGATGTCAAAAAATGTAACACAGTTGGTATCTTCACATAGGAATATGGCATAAGATAAAAAAGGGTGGTCTAAAAATAGTATTGTCTTTATTTCTGGATATAAAATTTTGTGAGGCATAGTGACTTAGAGTTTAGGGAAAAATTTAATTGTGGAAGGTGACAGACAGTTAAAGGAGTGAAACAGACCTAGAATTGAAAGAGAGACAGAAAGAAAGACCGAAAGCAAGGAAGGAGATAGGGAGGGAGGGAAGAAGGATGAAAAAAGACACAGAAAAACAAAGAAATAGCAAGATGCTAAGTGTCAACTGCCATTTGGCCTTCCTTAGTTCTGACAAGGCAATAAGAATTGGCCCACAGTACAGTGAATTGGGTAGTGCTCTAATTATGGGGTGACTACTCCTATACTTGTGGTCCATTTGTTCTTGGGAACTCCAAATATTTAACAAATGTGGTAAAAAGCTATTCTTATGTGATATCTTTTGATTTTTAATCTTGGTAAATGGTTTTATTAAATGTGTGGGCCAAGAGAAATATTCTGCAAGCATGGGCCACGAATTTGGAACTATTCCTCTGAATAACAGGGAGAAAAATGCAAGCCTTGACATTGTCTCCTATGAAGAAAACCATAGGAGTATTTTAGCACAGACAAGTAATGAGATGCACTTCAAATATTTTCAGAGCTACTATGTGGGAAACTTATTGGATTTTATGAAACAGTAGAATTAGAACTAATGAGGACTAATGAGATAAAATTTTGAACATCTTAGCTGTTTAGAATATAAGAGAACATCGTGGTTTTAATTTGCATTTCCCTGATGATTAGTGATGTGGAGCATTTTATTCATGTCTGCGGGACATTTGTCTATCTTCTTTTGAAAAGCTTCTATTGGTGTTTTTTGTCCACTATTTAATTTTTTTTTCCTGATTTGTGTGAGTTCTTTGTAGATTCTGGTTATTAGCCCTTGATAAGACATATAGCTTATGAATATTTTCATCCACTGTGTACAATGTATATTAGCTCTGTTGATTATTTCCTTAGCAGTGCACAAGCTTATTAATTTAATCAAGTTCCATTCATTTGTTTTTGTTCTTGCTGTCATTGCCACTGTGGTTTTAATTATAAGTTTTCAGTCTAGGCTTTGCATTGGTATGGTTTCATGCCTTACATTTAAGTCCTTTATTCATCGTGAATTAATTTATGAGAGTGGTGTGTAGTAAGAGATTTGGGGTCCTTTTTCATTCTTCTGCATGTGACTATTTAATTTTTGCAGCACATTTATTGAATAAGGCTACTTTTCCTGCATTACATATTGTTCTCTGCTTTGACAAAGACTAGTTGCTTGTAGGTAGACAGTTTTATATCTGGGTTCTCCATTCTGTTTCATTGGTCTATGTCTGTATTTTTGTGCCAATACCATGCTGTTTTGTTTACTATAGCCTTGTAGTATAGTTTGAAGTCTGGTAAGATTTGGCTTACATTTGTTCTTTTTGTTTAATATTGCTTTGGTTAGAATGGCTTTTACTAAAAAGTCACAAAACAATAGATGCTGGCATGGGTGGAGAAAGGAAAGTATACTTGAACATTGTTGGGGGGACTGCAAATTAGTACAACCCATATGGAAAACAATATGGAGTGCAATAAACAATAAAGAGCTAAAAAGAGACCTACCATTCAATCAAGCAGTCCCACTACTGGGTATTTACTCAATTACTTGCACATGAATGTTTGGTGCAGCACAATTCACAACTGCAAAGTTGTGAAATCAACTCACATGCCCATCAATTCATGAGTGGGTTAACAAAATGTGGTACATGTATGCCATGGAATACTAAGGCATAGAAAGGGATGCATCTTTGGCAACAGTTTGGATGGAACTAAAGATCATTCCCCTAATCGAATTGTCTCAAGAATGGAAAACAAACACCACTTGTACTCACTATTAAAGTGGAAGTAAGTGATTAGCATACTTGTGAACAGAGAGAAGCAAAACTCAGTGGAAATCAAGCAGGAGAAAGGGGGGAGGTGGAGATGGGTGAAAATGTACCAAAAGGGTATAAGGAACACTATTTGGTAATGGGCACACTTATAGCCCTGACTCAACCTTTACAAAATCTATTCATATAATCGAAAACAATTATACCCCTCTTAATATTTCAATATTTTAAAAAAACTTAAGAGAACAATTATTAGACACATACAAGTAAAGAGTACGGAAATACCAGTTATTTTTTAGGACAGTGCTGTACCTGGTGGGTTAACATAAGTGAATATGTGAAGACACACCTCTCTAAGGCACTAACTTCAGTTTTCAAAATTTTGATGTTTTATATTGTTAAGTTGGTTGATTATAGTATTACTACTAGAATGTAAAGAATTGAACTTTTTGGATATATATTCTCTATCACTGCCTTTTATTTAATATTTCTGCACCAAGGGCATTTGCTACCTCCAAATATATTTCTTGTGTTGATATTATTTCAAAATATCTCTTTTTGGCTTTGATGGTCTTTGATTGTTCAATTGTCGGTTTGCTCCTTGATTCATATTTCCAAGAGAGCTCACAAAAAGGAAGCATCATGAAACTATGGTAGAAATTATAGGACCTGAAGCTGATTGAAGTGGATTAAAATTATGAGCCCACTACTTTGTAGTTCTGTGAGTTAACTAACTTCTATGTGAATTTCTAGTTTTACCAATGAGAATATCTAGTTTGGTTTCTAAACTATTAGTTTTCCATCTAAAATATAATAAAATATCTACTACAAAGGGTAAAAAGAATCATGTGAGTTAAAGCAGGTAACATAACTGGCCCATATTTGTCCTAGAGTTTGTAATAAACATTTACAACTAATTCGAATTAACCTTTGAATAAAATTATTGTCTGGTGGGTAATGCAAATACCTTACAATAAAACCCTGACAGTTTCTTCCTCCATCTCTTATAGTATTGCTGTCATTTGTTTCACTTATCCATAAGTTATAATCACTAAATACATTGTTGTTATTATTTTGAGCCAACTTTTAACTGGTAGTCAAGTTAAGAATAAGAAAAATAAAAAATTTTATTTACCTTCACTTAGTCCTTCTCTAGTACTCTTCCTTTTTACAATATGGATTAGAACTTATGATTTATTATAATTTCCTTCTTTCTGAAGAACTTCTCTTAACATTTCTTGCAAGGTACATCGACCTATGACAAATTCCACGGATTTCTGTTTGAGAAAGTTTTTATTTTTACCTTACCTTTAAAGAATAGTTTTGTCATATGCAGCTATTTAGGCTGTTTTTTTTTTTTGTTGTTGTTGTTTTGTTTTGTTTTGTTTTGTTTATAGAGACAGAGTCTCACTTTATCACCCTCAGTTGAGTGCTGTGGCATCACACAGCTCATAGCAACCTCCAACTCCTGGGCTTAGGCGATTCTCTTGTCTCAGCCTCCTGAGTAGCTGGGATTATAGGTGCCCACCACAAGACCCAGCTATTTTTTTGTTGCAGTTCTCCGGGGCCAGGTTTGAACCTGCCACCCTCAGTATACGGGGCCGGCACCCTACCCACTGAGCCACAGGCACCGCTCCGTAGGCTGGTTTTTCTTTTTTAATACCTTACATATTCCTCTCCATTCTCTTCCTCCTTAGATGGTATTTGAATGTAATTGTAATTTAATCACTATGGGTTTTCCCTCAAGATTTTATGTTTGTCTTTGAATTTCTATAGTTGGAATATTATGTACCTAAGTATAGAATTTTTTGTATTAGCCTGCTTGGTGTTTTGACTTTCTAGGTCTGTGATTGGGTATCAAGCATTAATTTTGGGAAATTCTCAGCCATTATTACTTCCAAAAAATTCTTCTACCCCTTTCTTTAATTTTCTTTGGTATCCACATTATACATATGTTATACCATCTGTAATCATCTTAGTGAATGTTCTATCTTTTTAATTTTTAAAATTTTTTTTTCTTTTTGCATTTCAGTTTTTGAGATTTATATTCACATATTTATTCTCACTAATTTGTTCTACAATTGTGTCCAGTCCACTATGAAACTATTAGAGGCATTCTTAATTTCTAGTATTTCTTTTTGTTTTTTTCTTGGAATGCAATAACGTGTCATTTTAACAAGTCTTATATTTTTTGTTGAAAATCAAGCATGATCAGCAGGTAAAAGGAACTGATATAGATGGTTGTGAGGGTATATGTTTTTCTGTCTAGACGTTAGGATATCTTTATGCTTGCTATAGCTGTTGTCAGAGGCTAAGCTTTTCTTTTTTGTTCATGTTTTTCACTCTCATGTAGTTTTTGAGTTTTTCTAGAGGATACTTAACAGGGTTGAAATTCTGTAGTATTTTTAGCTGTATTTCTATTAATTTATAGGAATACTATTGATGTGATGGTAAGATGAGGAGAAGGGGAATTGTTCCACTATTCTATGATCGGTCTCCGTGTTTTAGTGAGCCTGAGTTTGGTATTTCCCTTCTTTCAGGTTGATTTGGATCTAGTAAAGCCAAAATCACTTAGTCTTTGTTAAAATAGTATTTGAGGACTACAACTTTTAAAATATTGACTTATGGGGTACATGTGACATTTTGATAGATACATACATTGTGTAATGATCAAATCAGGGTAATTGGAGTATCCAACATGTTAAACATTGATCAATTTTTTCTGTTGGAAATAATTCAAATCTGCTTTTCTAGCTGTTTTGAAATATACAATAAAGAAGTTGCAATTAACTACATTTTCCCTCCTCTTGTATCAAACACCAGAACTTATTACTTCTACCTAACTGTACGTTTGTATACATCAACCAATAACCAAGATCTCCTCACACTTCTTCCCTTCCTGGCCTCTGGTAACCACTATTCTACTCTCCACCTTCATGAGATCAATTTTTTAGTGCAAATACATGAGTAAGGCATGAGATACTGTCCTTCTGTGACTGACTTATTTTGCTTGACATAAGTTTCATCCATGTTGCTGCACATTATAGGATTTCATTCTTTTTTATGGCTTTTTAATGAGAACAGAGAGCCTTGGGAATATTTCAGAATGGTTGCTTTTTTCCCTCTCATTTTGCTGAAATAATTCTTCTGAAATGTTTTATGTGAGAACCTGATTGAGTACCTGGAGGCAGAACTCACAGAAATGCAGAAGCCTTTCAAGACTGGGCCACCTCTGAGTTTTTAACTCTCAAGCCAGCATACATTGTGCCTACAGCAGGGACTCTATTCTAGTTTAGCATGTTGCTACTAGTACTTGCTTCAGTTACAAAGTTTTGTTCCTGGGCTTCTTCTCCAGGAAAGCTGTTCTCTGAATCTGCCTCCCCATTTTCCCAGGTTTCAGGGTAGGCATTTGACTTGTGATGGCAATTCTCTGATTAATGTAAGAATTGTTTTTCAGTTTGTTCAGCTTTTTTTAAATATCCGGATGGTAGTGATGACTTCCAAACTCTTTACGTGTTGGACTAGAAATCAGAAGTCAAATGGCCCATGGGAAACAACAAATATTGTCTCCTTATGCATGTATACAAGTTGGCCATAGAGTTCATGTGCAATTTAAAACAGCATGCAATTTTAAATTGCCCACTAACTTTATGGACACCATATACACATGCACACACACACACACACACAAAATTACCGTTATTTGTTGTTTCAGTCTTTCGTTACCTCAAAGATTTAATAGGTTCGTACAAAGGAAAATTTAGATATGCATACCAAGTCATAATTAAATCAATTTTTGCCCCCTGGATTTTAAAATTTTATGTTCTGTTATTAAAATAAAGATGTGAAAATCCGTGTCCAGGTTGTTTGTATAGGACTTCTGAACTTTTGCTATATAGAAAAATGTCATAATATTTAAACAACATTATTATCTCAACTAGTTTCTGCGTAAAAGTATAGTCAGGAGCTGGAATTGAGTCCACAAAAGCTATTGTCTTATGATGAAAAATTCTTTTGCCAAATGGGAAGATATTGGTAGCTCAAATACAAGTTTATATTCAGATGTATTTTGCCCCATCATATGATTAAAGAAATAAAATAAAATAATTTATATTTTACTTATATTTTTTATTTATTTTTGATGAGTTGATTTTAGCTCTCTATAACTTGTGGTATATTTCTACCTCTAATGTTATGTTTTTTGATCATGAGTTATCATCCAGTCTACTTACTTAGTTTGTGGTTAAAAAAGAAAACAATAAATCTCTAAATCTCATCTGCTTAAAAGCAGCAGGTGCAGCATTCCTCACTAACCCATGCTTCTTTTGAGAAGTTGAAGATTCTCTGTCAGATCTTAGTGTGTGTCACTGCTGCTTAATCAATAAATATTGACAGATGTGTTCTGATACAAGAAGATCACAGTGTATGCACTCAAGATTGCTATCGTATGGCAAATATCCTTAGCATAAAATTATGCCTGAATTGTTAAGTGTCCTAGGTTGATACACTAATTTCCTTCACCATTAAGCCTCTCTTTTCACTTTGCAAGCATCCATTTCATTCAGGAGAAGTCTGCCACCTTCCTGTGTTTCACTGGACCTCATTTTGTTCATTGGAATGGTAAGAAATTGGTTTCCACATAACCTATTTTGGTCTCCTTCATACTGGTAAGATGAAAATATGTCCTTTATTTGAATTCCATACACGTCCTAACAAATAAATTGTCCTCCATATTTTGGGGCTGTCAGTTCTGTTTAAGGAACATAATAGGAAAATAGGCCGTTCTAATCCAATGTACCTTTCTGGTGGAAAGTCTCCTGAGGCATCAGTTCTAAGACCAAGGAAATATTTGAATGCTTTAAATCTGTCCTTTCAGACAGCTACCCTAATAATTTCACTAAGAGAGTTACAGGAATGGATGAAGGAAATAAAAATCTATAAAGCTTTTGGTTGACATTCAAAAAACAAATTGGGCATATTCCATACATAGGTTCGTAGCAGGGCATGATTTGAATGCGACAATTCAACAGGAATAAATATAATAATTAGAAAGGTTATTTCTAAATGTATAACAGCACACAAATATAAATGAACATCAATTTGCACATTGACTGTATGTGTCTATGAAACTCTGTAGACAATAGATAATAAGCTATGTGTATGTTATATGTGTATATCCATACTAAATGTAACTATTTTGTGTATCTTGATTTGAAAATTATCTGGAAAAATAAATTATATATAAGAAAACAAAAAACAAATAATTTAGTTCAGAGCTTAAATTAGACAAATAGCTGATTGAATCTTCAAAATATGAGAATGTCTTTATAGAAAATGAACAATGCAGGTAATTATGTAGAAGTATACAAAAATATGGCTTTTTAGGATCATATGATTGAAACAGAAGTGATTCTTTTTTTAATCTATGTATATACATTCATTATACTATCACAATAGACCATGTGGAATAAGATGATTATTTTTTGGAGCACAAAAAACAATAAATTATAGAAAGAAAGAGAGAGTAGGAAGTAATAGTAGGTAGAAGAGAAAAGAAAGCCATGTAATTTATGGGAGGTTGAGGCAAGAGAATTGCTTGAGCTGAAGATTTTGAGGTTGCTGTGAGCTGTGATGTCACAGCACTCTACTGAGGGCAACACAGTGAGACTCTGTCTCTAAAAAAAAAAACAAAACATAAAAAACTCCCCAAAACATGCGATTTATGATGAGAGGAAGGATTCTGAAGCTGTTTTGGAATTTAGTCAATGGACTCCCGCACGTTTTGGTTGAACTGGATGGTCTATTGTTTTCCTATGCTTTCTTTCAGTTAAACAATTCTTTTCACCTGGATCATTGCTAGTTCACTCCTATGACTATCTAAGGAAGGGCTTGAAGTTCTGGAAAAGACAAACCGTGATTCTCATATGGCAAGGTTAGGATTTCTGCTCTCATAGAATAGAGCAGAAATGATTCTTACTTAGGGAGGTCACAATTGACATTGTACCTTTACCAAAATATATCCTGAATGGTGGTTGCCAGTGACTAGGGCATGGAGGAAGTGGGAAACTTAGTCAAAGGGTTTACATACTTTCAGTTATAAGATGAATAAGGGTTGGACATGGTAACATACACCCCAAATCCTACCACTCTGGGAAGCCAAGGTGAGAAGATCACTTGAGCTCAGGAGTTCAAGACCAGGCTGAGCAAGAGCAAGACCTGGTTTCTACTAAAAACAGAAAAATTATCTGAGCATTGTGGTAGGCTCCACAATGTGGGGAAGTCTGGGAAAGCTGAGGCAGGAGAATCACTTGAACCTAGGAGTTTGACGTTGCTGTGAGTTAGGCTGATGCCATGGCACTCTAGCCTGGGGCAACAGACTGAGACTTTGTGTCAAAAAAAAAAAAAAAAGATGAATAAGGTCCTGGATTTAGTGTACAGGATGACAGCTAGAGTTAGTAATAATGTATTGCTTACTTGACATTTGCTAAGAGAGTACATATTAAGTATCCTCACCCCCCCCCACACACACACACAAAATAACTGTGGTGATGAATGTGTTGATGAATTTGATTATGAAAATCATTCCACAGTGTGTCTACATGTGCATCATCTTGTTGTGCATCTTGCATTTACACTATTTTCATTTTTCAATTATATCTCTTATAGAGAGCTGAAATTAAGGATGCTGTTTATACACAATATATACCTCCTAATACACAGAACCAATCAGCTAAAGAATTTTATTTAAATGTTTTTCAAAAATTTATGTTGAAGAGAAAGCTAGAAATCTGACTTATTAATAATTCAGAATAAGAACTGTTTTTAAAGGATAATAAAGTTCTTTAAATATGAAATCAAGGTGATATTTAATTTAATAACAAAAAATAATAATTTCTATCAAAGAATTATATTTAAAATAATGGACATTTTAGGAATTACATAATGCCAAAATATCAGCAAGAGCATACAAACTGATTACTTTGCCCCTTTGTAGCCAACAACCTCATCCGCTTTTTCAAGTAGATATTTTATTTGCAAAAATATCTGTCAAACATCTATAGAAATAAGGAAAAAAAGTATTAATTGAATGTATACATAAGCTCATTAAATCCAAACAACTTTACATGGATAGTATCATTATCCCCATTTATTGTAGAAGAACCTATAAAAGTTACATAAATGGCTTCTAATCTAGCTAGATTCCAAGGCCATACCACATGGTTGCAGAGTTTTGTTTTCATTATACCAGAGAGAAACACTACATGAGAGATAAAATATTTTAGTGTATTTGCTTTTCTTTCTATATAAATACCCAAAAGGAAAAAGTATAGACACACACGAAAGATTTCTAAATAATCTTTTTTATTGTTTCATGGAGTATAGATCAGCCCAATATGTCCAATAAATTCTTTTAAATAAGCTGTTCTATAGCCACAGACATAGGTCACTTTATCAGACAATTACCTGACTATCCGACAAAGCCACCTTCTTAAACATTCCAATATGTTGTTAAGAAAAAGATATGAAGTGTGATGTAAAGTATTAAAATACTTAAAAGCATGCCTGCACTTCTTTGGCGAATAGATGTGCCATTAATGAAGGTATATAAAGTTCAGAAAATAAGAGCAGAGTGTGTGAGGAGAGATTTACTTCAAGTGAAATCCCCTGCCCTCAAAGGGTTAAATGTTAACAAAGTTAAAAAGCAGAAATCAGGCTCCTATTAGTCTTGAACACTAATCTTGTTGACGGCTGAAGTGTTTCCTTATTTTATCCATATTTATTATATTGAAGGTGGGTTATACGGTGGTGACTAATGACCAAACATCTGGACCTGGTGACCCTTGAAATCTTCCAGCAATTGCTGTTCACAATTAAATACCACATGAACTAAAATGATATTTTGGCTTGACCAGGACAAATTAGTGTGGCAAAAGCTGAAGAAACAGCCTTGCCTTTTTGCTTTGCAGAAGTCATAGCCTAAAGACATTTTAAAATAAAAATCTGAAAAATTTTTTAATGCCTTGGATATCCTACCATCATCGTGGAGCAAATAAAAGTAAGATGGATATTTGGGGAAGAAAATTATTTAGGTGGGTGGACCCTTAAGGATACTAAGAACATTTGTTTCAGAATTTTTACCTCCCGGGGTTTTGATTGAGCTGTAGAAAATGAGATTATTCCATAATAAATAATTGGCAAACCTCATTTCCAGAGTAATTAATTCTATCTGCAGATGGACAGCTGAAGGAAAATGAAGGTAAATGGAAGCATCGCTGTAAGAATGACTCATTAAAAATGAAAGAGTTTGTCTTCTTGCAGGTAGAAGATGAGCAGAGACAAAAACACAAAATTGTAATGGTCAACAGATATTAAAATGTAATTGTTAGATGGAAACACAAAAAAGTAAATGAATCACCCAAGAATCCCTGCAGTTGTGCAAGTACCCAAAAGAAAGGCTTTGAAGATAGCTATGTTTGAACTCTACAAATTTGGCTTATTTTTCTCTCCTTTGGCTAAGAGAGGAAGTGAGAGGCTCTTAGGGGAAAATTGGCAAACGTGTGGAGACCAGTCCCTCTGAGTTAATCAATGGATGATGAAGCTTTTGTGATTTAACTTTGATAGTAAACCAAACGTATCTCCTACTGCATCTCTAACTTGGGGGCATCAGATCAGATACCAAGTAAATCGTCGGTAGATCATGTCAACATGCAGCTTCTACTGAGGAACTTCTGATTTAATATGAGGTTCCAAAGTCCATACAGAATACTAGCAATAATCAGCCATCCAACTTCATCATTCTGTGAGGTGGACTCCAACAAGCTTCAGATAAGGAAGTAAAAGAATTATGAGAATTTCACATAAATTATATGGGTGAGGGACCATACAGGCATAACTATCCACATTAATTATGAGAAAGCTGATCATGTGAAAAAAAGCTATCTAATTTGGAAGAACATAAAGTGCACTATAAATTTAAAAACACATTATAAATTTGTATAAGATACAAAAATATTCCCTTTAAAAATACTTTCATCTCTAGAAGTGCAAAAGAACATGAACTCAATGAAACAAACGAAACACAAAGATGAGATATAAAACAAAAGAGTGATATAAATTACAGATTGCAGAAAAGAGGAAACAAATATCAAAAACTGTACCATTGTTGAATTAATAAATAAGATTTATTAGGAAAAATAAAATTTGCTTATCTAAACACTAAAATAATGACAGAAAATAAAATGTTTAAAGGAGTCAGAGAAAATATTGGGAACAGAATTAACAGCAAAATTACAGAAAATTAATTATTTTCTGATAATTTCTGAATTAGAGAATAAGTCATTATATAGACAATAGTAAGTAATCAAATATATAAAGCAAGAATTTCAGATTCTCACAGATATATCTGTGGAAAATCACTGTAGACTAGGGACTAACTCAAGAAATTCTATATCTCAAGAAAAAATCAAGTAGATTATCAAAAGGCATAGATGAATATAGTAACTATGATATAGATGAACATAGTAATTAATGAATATAGTAACTAATAAGATTAATAGAAATATATATATGTATATCATGTCACATAACACTTCTTAAGTTGTTTTAGAATATTTAGAATATTTTTTAAAATAGTAATTTTTGAACAATAAATATGGCATAGAACAAATAACACTAAAGAAATAAGGTATCCAGCTACCATATGTATGTATATGTACATATGCACATAGACATATGTATGCAAATATATTTAATACTCAGAATAGATACAGAATATTTCAAATAAAGCCACTACATATAAAACCCATATATGGGTAGAGTTAAACGTGGGCCCAAATAAAAATTCATAGTAAAATCCCTTAATGCTACATAATTTGATACAAAGTAAACATGAAAGATTAAATTTGGCATTTAGTAGAAGGTAGAAATAGGTGACAAAATAAACCTACAAAAAGAAGGATAAAAGGTACAATAGAATCAAAAGCACAAATAAATAAACAAAAAATAAAAATGTAACATTGTTTAAATAAAGAGTGACATTTTAGGCAAATCAATTTAAAACAAACCAACAAAATTAGAAAACAGAATTACACACAATTAGAAGAGACAAAGCAAAGAATGGTAGAGACACAGGTATCAAATACTTTCTAGTGTGTTAAATAATTGCAAAATCCTGGAAGAAATGGAAGATACTCTACAATGAGTACCACAGTCACTAAATAGCCCCCCCCAAAACAAAATAACAAAACATGACCCTAAAAGGGGGAGAAACACTGGACAAACTATTGGCCTATGTGGTTTTCCAAGTAATTTTTTTTCAGTCCTTCAATGAGTGGATGATGCTGTTATTATTTCACGCTCATGATATGGAGACACATAAGTCTGTCAGCATAACCCTAGCCACAGTTTCAGGCATAAACAAGTAAACTAAAAGAAAAATGAAAGGAAATCAATGGATGACAATGTATTATATAATTTCTCATGTTACCTAGCATTAGTTTTCCAATAATAATATCACATTGCTTTAAGATTGCCTATCCTAGCTTTTGACTTTAAGGTACAGCAATAATTCAGAAACTCAAGCTAGTTTTCATAGCTGAGGCCATTTCTTCTTAGTACAAGCTAACTCAAATTGGTATACTATCAAAAGAAAAATGAATACCCTGCTAGTAGTTCACATTTGGAGATTATATTCACACATATATCACTCTATATAAATAAATAAAATTGAGGATTATTGTATAAAGCATAAGACTCAAGAAGTCAAATCAACAAGTGTTTGTTCAAACTCATCCGTCCCATTCTAAGTAGTTTATAATCTATAAAAACAAATTCAAGATTATTTAAAAACACAGCCTTGGAAGGTATTATTTTATGGTAGAGGTTATAAATAACATAGGACTTGAGATAAGATAAATATTAAATTATCCGTGAAGGTCAATATCTTTACTAAGAGGAAGTATTCAATTTTCAAACTTTAAAACAAAATCTCATTGTAACTATGTATGTTGATCAGATACTGTATCACATGAGCAGAACTACACTGTGCTAAGAAAAGCAAAAATTGTTTATGGGAAATAATTTTAAATTTCTGAAATACGGTGACATTTGCTCACTAAATGACTTAAGCAGACATCATTTGTTGATAAGCATCATATGGGAGAATGGAGGGTTTGCCACAGTCTGAAAGTAAATCAATCATAGGTTTGGAAATAGAATCCACATGTGCAGACTTGCAGAGCTGCTTGAGCCACCAGCCAACACTCTCTCATCACACTGTATTAGCTCTGTTCCTGTCCAGGGGAAGATTGTTAATGGTGAGTCTGATTAGACTATGAAACTCGATCTCCAGGGAACAGACAGAGACGCCTTCTCATACGCCATAACTTTAGGACCTGGAGGATATCATTTGGTGTTAAGAAGTAAATAGAGGGCTTAATTATCCTGAGATACTAAATCTATCCATCCCATGTAAGCCATCGTTAGGGTTTTTCGAGGGATCATGATCCACTATGACCAGCACAGTACAGTATAATAATTTGAAAATAATTTTTTGGGAGGTGCCTGTGGCTAAAAGGAGTAGGGCACTGGCCCCATATACCGGAGGCAGCGGGTTCAAACTCAGCCCTGGCCAAAAACTGCAAAATAAAATAAAATAAAATAAATTTTTTCATGCGGTATTTGTTTCTGTGTTTTAGAACTAGGGCACCAAATTGTTGGGATACTAGTAATATATCTATCTATCTACTCTCTCTCTATCTATATATACACTTTTTCCCTAGTATTCTTTTGTTCATTCATTTATTCTTTTGTCAATAAACCGAGTCCCCATTTTGTTCCAATTTCTGCAATAGGCCAGAAGAGGCCACTTCTGCATCACCATCACAGTCTAGTGACTGGGACAGATACGAGGTGTAAACGCAAACACGTACAGTTGCAAATGATGAAAACTCAATCTAAAGTCCTTTAATCAGAATAATGATTATTAGCCAGAACCACTAAAATATCTGGGGGGTTACAAATGGCTTCAGCCACAGCTAGACCCAGGCGCTCTAGCAATATTTTAGGACACATTCACTTCCTCTTGACTTCTTGGTGACTCTTTATTCTTTAATGATTTCACTCTCAGGCATGTTTTCAATGAATGGTGTCAAATAGGACCACAAATTTACAACTGAAGTCTCACAAAAGCGACCATTTATTTCCAAGTGTCCATATCAATTTCAAAGTGTATTCTATTTTGTACTACTTGGATAATTTTTTTTCTTCCAGAGTTGTGCATGTGGCCAGCGAAGTTTAGTAGTATGATTGGCTTTGATCTGGGTCATGTGTCTATTCTGCAAAAAGGGAGGTAAAGTCTGTTCCACCTCAACCACAGAGATGAAAATGGGGAGAAGAGACTTTCCAAAAATTGGCTGGGAAGCTAAAATACGATATCCATTGTGGAATTTTAATGGTATATTTATATGAAAGTATTATAGAAATATAGATGAGCTTATTCAGAGCATAAAGCTAATGGTGCCAAATATTCTAGAGCAGTGGTTCTCAACTTTTCTAATGCTGCAACCCTTTAATCAGTTCCCAACCATAAAATTATTTTCATTGCTAGTTGGGGTCACCACAACACGAGGAACTGTATTAAATGGTCGTGGCATTAGGAAGGTTGAGAACCATTGTTCTAGAGGGATAGAAAATCGAGGAAAGCTTAAGAGAGCAGGTAAACCTTGGCCTACATGTTAAAACATAGGGTAGATGTTTCATTTTTGAACCACAGTAGCAGACAGGGGAGCAAGAAAACAGACCTTGAGTAAAATTATAGAGACATCACACAGTCTGTGAGATCAAATATTTTGTTAAGAACTCATCAAGCGGTAAAGCTTTAACCAGCAAGCAGATAGATCACTGTGCAACTGTGTCTGAATTATAGTAATCGGTAACAGTTTGTTGAGTGAATAAAAGTTGAACCATTTTTAAATCAAATTAGGAAGCAAAATCAAGTATAAAATTAGGGATGAGGTAGAATAAACATTACTTTCCCTTTAAGCATTTGTCAAGTATCATTCGCACTTTTTGCAAAATTAAGAGGTGAATACTCCATAGAATTTGATGTTTAGTGACACCGCATTGCTTATTGAACTACATGCTAGAAGAAAAGGTGGATAATGCAAGCTATCTTCTAAGTTGTAGTTTCAACATGTGGCAGGACGTTTATATATAGTCTCGTAGGTGAATGAAAACACTCACTTTAGATGACAAAGCATGCTAGTGATATCTATAGACTGTTGAATGGGACCAGACATTTATTTCCTTTTCCTACTCAGTTAATGTTTAGCACATTAGAATTCTTTTCCAGTATTCTGAAGACTTTTGACCAGTTGTCTCCTTGGTACTTCCTGTGATGTCCTTAACTCTTCTAATTCTCTGACAAGTCCCCCTAGTTCATGATAGTCCTTACGGAAAACATCCTTGCAATAACAGAAACTCTATTGCTGGATGAGAATTTAAATATTTCCCATTTCTTCTTCACAAAGACAGCTTATCATAATTATACCTTTCCACTGTGCATGAGGAAGGGGAGATCCCAACCTCCCACATTTCAAGATTAAGACATTTACATGTTTTCTAAGAACACTGTGATGAGGTCTGAGCATATTTTCTTTAATATTTATTGTCATTTTCTATTCCATCATATGTATGTATGTATTGTCCTAAAAAAATCACCACTTGTTAATATCCATTTTTGAAACAACTTACTGAAAAGCTCTCTCCTGATACTTATTCATTTTCAACATTCTATTAAAATTTAACGTGTGCTCAACAACATAGGTAAATGCAATACGTTCTTATTATGCCTATGAGTAGAATTAGGAAATGGACAAAAACAAATAAACAAACATAAATAAATACAATTTCTGAATCCTTTATTTGAATCAGGCAAACACACTATTCGACAGCTGAGTATTTCGGGTCACATAGGCAGGTAACACAAGAAGACAAAGTGAAACAGCAAGAGGCAACCGAGTATTTGGAATTAACAGTGTCCTTTCGGGGGGTGAAGTTTAAAATCAGAGTACTAGGCAATATGATCAGTGGCTATGGCATTGGGGCTTAAATTGACCCCAAATATATCTGACTTTTTTTTAACCAATTTTATTTTGGACAAATCAATTAACCTCACTGAAATTAACTGATAAAGATAAAAGTTTAGGGCAATTGTAATGTTTAAATTCGCAAACATATGTAAACTACATTGCACTGGATCTTATACATATTAAATAAGTGTTCCATAAACAGAAGTATTGTCCGAGAAATATGCCTTCGAGGAAGCGGACTAGATCTTAGAACACAGCCAAATCACATGGTGAAGGTAACAATATATAAATAAAGAAGATTTTGAATAGAAAAAAGTTACTCAGCCACAGGTATTTCCAGAAAGAACTTCTCTGGCAGTGCTCATCCACCTAGGTCCAGGGGGCAGGAGGTAGGATATGAACTATTTACTCAGGGACTGATTTATTTTCAATGTACAGATGACATATTTGATTGTCTTAGAGCTATGTCAGGACATACTACATGATCTTTCGGTGATTCCCATGGAAACGGATGTCAATGATTTGTTTGAGGTATTTTTTAAATAAAATTCCCATTCCCTACTCAGAATCTACAGGGTGTGGTAAGATATTCTACTGCTAACAGCCTCCCTAGGGAGCCAGATTTACTGCCTCATTTAGACAGTCTATGTGATGTTTTGCATAATAAGTTTATCATTCTAAGCCATAGTTTGAATCCCCATGTCCATCCCCAGCAGAAAGGAAATGACCTGATTATATGGGACAACATTTTCAGTTTCTAACGCAACTGCATTGCTCAGTGTAAATTGATCATTGTCATTCTAGAGAATCCATAGTTTACTTTGAACTAGGTTAATACATTTGCTATAACCACTTCTGGTGTGTTGATCAAATAAAATTCCTGCACTTCCAATTATGAAGATCGGACAACTCCCTCAGGGACCTGCCAAATTGTGACACCTCTTAGAAGTCACATAGCTGGTGGAACTGTTTCACCATAGCTGCCTTCCTTACAAAAGATCAATAATGCTGGCCATAATGGCTACATAGCTGTGAACGGTACTTTTAATTAATACCCATTAAATATTAGAGTGCTAATATTTACAGTCACTAAATATTAGCATGTCCAGGTTTGGCCCACTCATTCAGTAACTGATCTCCTTTATAAAATATTGCAAGAAAATTTCAGAAATGTAGGCTCTTAGGTAAATTTTCCTAACGTGGTCTTTATGTAGTCGTGGCAATCAGCTAAGCAGGACTTTACTCCAAAGAGTTCACTTTACTGCATCAGGTCATGGTGATCTTGTCAGAGTCTCCAGATATGTATTCCCTTACTTACGATAAAAAGAGGAATTCTTCCATCTTGCTTAATTTTTTTTTTTTCCTAAACAAGGGACTCAAGACCATTAAATAATACTTAAAAATAATCCTGCTGCATCAGCGTGCAGTCCCTGTGACAGCGCCAGGCTCCGGGCTGACCACATGACTGTGCAGTCTGTGGGGAGAGTTCAGAATCTCGTACCACTGAGAGCATGGCTGAGTATGTGCCTCATTCCTGAATCCCTGCAGAAACTGGGTTTATTCCAAGGACAGTGTCACTGCTTTTCTTTTCACCTGGAAAGGGCCATTGGTCTGGTTTTAGTTAAAACCAGACTCTTCTCAGCATGGCAAAACCAACTCC
Source organism: Loris lydekkerianus (assembly GCA_963574355.1). Taxonomy (NCBI): domain Eukaryota; kingdom Metazoa; phylum Chordata; class Mammalia; order Primates; family Lorisidae; genus Loris; species Loris lydekkerianus. Next base: position 38,614 of record CAUYPK010144467.1, read on the forward strand.
AGAAAGCATCATAATGTAAAGATTATGCCATTGTAAATATATTTTTGTCATAAACCCTTGCTAAGTTCCCTAAATTAACTTCAGTATTTCTGGTGTGACGACATACAGACTGCACTTCCCCCACCCAGTGCTTATGCCTGTGGGAATCGAGTCTCAGGCCTGTCTTGTCTCATTCCAGGTCTAGATGAAACTGTTTTAAAAAGCCTAAGACCTGCTCTCGCAGGAGCACATCAGGTGCCTTCCCGCAGGCTGCCAGGAAACCCGAGCAGCGGAGCAGAGGCATTCAAGTTGGGCTGCTCTAATTTCTTTTCTCTTTAAAACTTTCTCTAATGTTCAGTTTAATACGTTTTGGAAAGTGTCCCAAAGCAGAATGACTTTCCCTCAGATCTGCACTCTCTTCTAAGTGAGACCTGAGTGGAGCTTGTTATAAGCCAGCTGATAAAAAGCTGAGATGATGCCTCTTCCTCTCTCTGCCATCAAGTGCAGAGAGTACACCTTGTCTGTCTCACTGTCCTGAGGGTTGGCAGTGTGAGTTGTGTGTGGTGAAGGAAAGTGTGGAGGGCCAAAGAGGACATTCATTTACTTCTCCCGGTCTATAAGCTAAGGTGAACCTTGTTTGTGTTTACACACTGCAGTGCCATTAGAAGAAAACATAGACAGGCTTTTCTGAGCACTGCCATGTAGGGTGTGTGTGTATGTTTACACACATGTTCTCATGCCCTTAGTGGCCATTTTTCATGGAATTGCCCCAAATTGCAGGGGTGCATAAAACCAACCCACCAGGTTATGTGTTAAGTCTTCATTTGAATTGCCTCTGGACTGCTCCTAACAAACCCATTTCACAGACAAGGCAAAGGGAAACTCAGTGACACCCTAGAAACTAAGGTGGTAGTTGACAAACTCTTTCTTACCCCGGTATTTATGTTCTTTTTATATTACTGCTGACCATGGCTAAGGCTCAGCCCCTGAAATGAATCAGTATTTTATAAAGAGAATTCCATGTGAGAAACTCTGAAATGCAAGAAATCTAATCTTTTCCCTTCAAGGTGATTGGTAGCTAGCGAATACAGTAAGACTTGTGCGAGCAATTTGTACAATATATGAGATAGATACTATGATAGAAATCAGAACATGAACATGATTTTGTTTCCTTCAGAATGTGAATTCACAGAGAAAAATGATATTACTAACTTCCAGATGAATAAACAGTTATGCATCTACTTTATTAAATAGGGTAATGTCTGTAGGAAAGTTGTAACACAATTGAAGTAAAATTTCTTAAAATTGAAAATATAGGCTAGGTACAGTGGCTCACATCTGTAATCCTAGCACTCAGAGAGGCTGAGATGGGCATATTGATTGAGCCCAGAAGTTTGAGACCAGCCTGAGTAAGAGCCAGATCTAGTCACTAGTAAAAATTGAAAAACTAGCCAGGTCTTATAGCAGGCACCTATAGTCCCAGCTAGTTGGGAGGCTGAGGCAAGATTGCTTGAACCCAAAAGTTTGAGGTTGCTGTGAGCTATGATGATGCCAGGGCACTCTATGCAGGGTGACAAATTTAGACTCTGTCTTAAGGAAAAAAAAAAAAAAAAAGAAAGGAAAGAAGAGAAAAGAAAAGAAAAGAAAAGGTATACATACATATATGTAGAAAATATCTTTATACATATATAAAGATTATGTTGCTGCATTTTGAAAATATTTATTTAAATTTCAATTGCATACAGTGTAATTTATGACTTCTGCATGCATAACATGATGTCTGGGGTTGAATAAATTTAAAATTTTTAATTCCTATTTTTCACCTTCATTATTTTCAATAATCAATGAAAGTTAAAGCTAAACTGATTAAACATATTTACAAGTTTATTTACAATGGCATTTAAACAATTTAGTTGTTTTCTGTTATGTCCACAAAAGTAGACACCAGGATGTACCCCTGATACTAACTTAATGGTTGAACTAAAACTAGACCCATGGAAGGTGGCAAGTAAGAAGGGAAAAAGTCTCACCCTCGGCAAGTGGACAGTGGTTTGGAGGCAGCAAGGTTTTATCATCTTATCTTCCAAGAACATGGAGGTGTCTGTGCATTTGTTTGAAATTCGCAAAATCTGTTTAATCTACTTTAATCCAAATATCTTTTACTCTATGCAAAAATATTAAAAATAATCTTTTAAATATCTTTTACTCTATGCAAAAATATTAAAAAATAATTATAAAATCAAGAATTTCTGAATTTAAGAATATTTAATTCATAATATGACTTCATTTCTTAATTTCATTATCCCATTGTTTATCTATTATCCCATATCCCAAAGTCATCTCCGTATTTTGTTAAAAAGTGAAAGAAAAATTTTTTTTAAAGCTATCAGGTAACAGTCATAGTCAAGTACATTACCTAATTTATAGGTCGCAACAGTCCATTTAGGTGAATATTATTATCTCAAATTTACATTGAGGAAACTAAATTCCAGAGGTGGATTCCACTTAAAAAGATTTAAGACCTGATTCACAGAGACCACTGTGGCAGAGTTGGGAGAAGAATGTATACTCTTCATTTTGGTTTGGGGCTTTCTTCCACACAGAATTGCAGGGAAGATTTAAAATATTTCACTGAAAAAAAAAAAAGAATGTAGGAAACAGAATATATCAATGATTGAATCTAGCATAAAGATTTTTTAAAATAAACACATTATGAACAGAACAATGTTAAATAGAATTCTTGGAAAGTGCTGAAAATTCTTTGAACATGCATCCTGTATAGTGAAAGGAGAAGAAATGACAATAAAATCCTCCCATTCTCAGGGACATTCATTCCTTTTATAATAGTGCCTGCTAAGGTGCAGGAGGATCACACAGTCGTGTGAAGGGCAGACGACCATCTGCCTCCCTGTACTGTTACTCAGTGCTCCACGGCTTTGTGTCCTGCTAGCTCGTACTAAATGAGGATGAAAAACCAGGACCATCCCAGCTGTAGACTGGCAGCCCTACCTTCCTCACCGAGAACGTCAAGATTATGCAAGGTAAGGACTTTGGGTAGAGGATAGAGGAGACATAGCAAAGTGCAGTCATCAGAGATTAGGTGCTGAGAAATAGGAGTGAGGTGTTGAAGTGATAAAGCAGAGCCCTGGAACTCTCCTTGAGGAATGAAAGGAGCTTGTGCTTGCTCTCCTCTTCCCAGGATTGATTGATTCCTTCCTTAACTTTGTCCTCTTCCTTGCCCTCCTCTTTTCATTCTACTTCTCTGCTGTAGCAGGAGAGTTGGGAATACTGTCGTTTCTAATGGCCTAAGGAATCTGGGTACCACTATATACTCTTCTCAGTCCTTTCTCCTTACACCGTCAGTCCCCCCACATCCCCCTGCTCACCATGGACCTCCAGAACGGGAAAATTGGGAGGGGATGGTGGGAAGTTGCCGTAGCTATGGCAGACGTCAGCAGGATAAGAGGGTCAGGTAAGTGATGTGCTCCCCAGTAACCCAGAGGGAAGCCCCACAGCTGGCTACTCAATGGAGCTAAGAATAAGTGACAAATTTACATGTGCATATTAGTCAGAAAAGGCGATATATATTTTATATATTACATGGGTATCAATAAGAGGTAATATAAAATGTAAACACACACAAAAAAGATTTTTACTTATTGACAGATTCTCTAACCAGGCATTCTTTTTTAATGTAACTATAAAGCATAATTAAGATAAAAAAGTTTAAGGCCAGGCACGGTGGCTCACACCTATAATCCTAGCACTCTGGGGGCCAAGGTGGGTGGACTGCCTGAGCTCACACGTTTGAGACCAGCCTGAGCCAGAGCAAGACCTCATCTCTAAAAATAGCCAGGCATTGTGGCAGGCACCTGTAGTCCCAGCTACTTGGGAGGCTTTAAGAGATTCGCTTGAGCCCAAGTCGTTGAGGTTTCTGTGAGCTGTGATGCCACAGCAGTCTACCAAGGATGACAACGTGAGACTCTGTCTCAAAAAAAAGATAAAAAGTTTGAGATATTTTTGAGTTGGGAAATGCCAGGTTTATTATTTCCAGCTTATAGATGAGGAGACTGATGTACAAAGTGGCTGAGGCCACTTTACCTGGGGTTGCCTCGATATTAAATTTAAATAAAGAACATTTTTTTTAATATGTCATTTTAATTTTATTTATCTAAGAGTTATAATTGGTTTAATCTTCCTGTTTCTTATTTATTTATTTTTATAATATGTATTCATGGACTTTAAATATATGAAATAGCCTATACTATATATAGGATCTTTCAGCAGTTCTCCTGAGTTATAATTCTAACTGCTTGTAGGGTGCTGCCATTGTAAATTTATCAAGTCCCAACTGCATCATATTTCTCACAGATACTATCATTCTTTTAGTCATCTGGATGTGACAAGAAAATTTGGAGCCATCTTTTTCTCTTCCTATTCCTTCATCATCTAATTAGGATCCGTCCATAAAAGTCATCATTCCTTTATCTTTGCCTACCCTGTTCCTTCCTGCAGCTACTTCACCACTCGGGGCTTTCATCACCTTTGATGTAAATTACTGAAAAAGCCTTTGGGATGACTCCCTTGCCTACACTCCATCATCCACTACTCAGGCCTCAGAGCAGTGGTCTGTCAATATTCCCAGCCGCTAGCGAGTCCAAATACTTCTGGGATGTCTGGATCTTTCTAATCTAAGTCCACTTTCTAAGCTAGCCCAACAGTTCCTCTAAGCTTGGGGGAGGCCATTTTCCCATTCTCCTATACAAGTCTCTTTATTTCTGCTTCAAAACTTTGTCTAAAAATATTCTCTCCTTCCTACCTCTTTTGTTTTTATTCAAACATTAACCATAATTGGAGGCTCATCTCAAAATAATTGTCTCCCCTAATCAAGCCAATTCATAATGACTCCTCCGCTTTCTGAATTCGTGTAATTTTCCTCAGTATCATAGCTCTGGTTCTTCATTGTGTTCTAAAGAATATGATATGATATGTTTATCTTACCAAAAAGATCATAAATAACTTATTTGGCAAAACTAATGTTATGTGCATCATTGTAACATCAAAATAGTTGCGTGTACATAAAAGTAACTTCGTTAATCATTGACTAATTCACTAAACGGGCATTATTTTTATAAGCATGTAGAAAAAGCTGGCAAAGTCTCTCTTAGTATCACATATCTCAAGGAGATAAGTGGATTCTTTAGACTTATGTGTCCGGTGTTTTTTATATATCCTGAGCTAAATATTTGGTATATCCTACAAACAAGGGAAATATACTAAGAAGAAGCAGCCTTTTCTTCAAAGACCAGAGCTTTACATGCAGAATTATATGTTGGAAGTTTTTAGTGCTTCAAAATATAAGGCAAGGGTCTGTGCTACACCCCCTTTCTAATTGTCTTACCTCATTGAATATCAAAATAGATTAATATTCAAATACATACAAATGCCTGAATTTCTGTATTTTGTTTTTGTGCAGGTACAATTTAACAAACCCCAAAGCTAGAAGATGCACAGCTCCCAGCTGTGTATCTTTAGATGTAAACAGGAAAAATAGCTCAGGTTGGTATCAATTCTTCTACTTACTTAAAATCTTCACAAGCAAAGGCAGAAAAGAAACAAGTTGTTTCTAGTAAAACGAAACTGTGCATAAAATCCCTAGCAGTTCAAAACTTGGCATTCTGGACTTTTTCACGAATTACAACTGCAAGTTTAACAGCCAACCTTTGGGACTTCAATGCACCAGGTAGGGGATATTGTTCCATAGAATAATTGCTCTCCAGGGAAAAGGCATTTCGGTGACTTTCATGTTATAAGGCAGCACGAGTCAGTGGGTCATTAATCATTAGTGAGTGTCACTGAAGAGTTTAAATATAAAGAAAAGGGTCCAATGACATTAAATATCAGAGGAAAAAAAGAATTGTGCAAATTTTCATGGTAATCTGATTTATTGACACTAAAGTTTTATATCTATAATACATGCAAACATCATGTTTAAAGGGTAAAAGAAATTTAAAGACTAATTTATGATGTTGAATAAAAATTTATGTTTTTGTAGCTAATTCTTTCAGGGGTGTATGCAGGAGAATAGCAGAGTGGATGGAAATAGGGTAATCCTTTACTTATCTGAAATAAAAATGCACCATCTCTATCTTTGATTGTTTTGAGGTTTTGATTCATCCGTTTAAGCATAAAAGAAGTAACTTGTGATAAAAGACAAATATATAATCTAAAATTAAAATAAAGAAGTACTAAAAGGAGAAAAAAGAGGGTGTTACTATTTTTCTAAAACCCTCGCTTAAAAACAGCAACTGTGGCTATTGTGAGCTAATTTATCTCAAGCAAAGCATAATGGTAGACCAGGAAAACAAACTTCCTAACAGTTTTCAGAAGGAGTTTATTTCATAAGTGATACCATAAAGTCGGTTAGTCCTCAGTTTCAAACAGGAGAAACCACCACTGGATAACTTGAGTGAACATACTGGGAAGGTGTGAGTGAACTCACAGAATCAAAGGAGAAGTTGAAGAACCATCTTGAAATTAAGAGGAACCAGGTTATTTCAGACTCTGTAGCTAGAACAGTCTGACAACCTCTCCTGGGCAATAGTACTTATTAAGAAGTCCCCCTCGTCTGCTGTTCTTGTGTCTATAACTATAGTAAGGTGAATAGAGTCTCAATAACAGCAAAGTCTAACAATTTCTTCCAGGCCCTAGTGTTCTAATGAATGAGTCCAGCTTTCCCTCTGTCCTTCCTTCCCTAACAAGTATTTATTTACTTTTGGCAGTCACGTGAGATAGTGAGCAGCTTCCCTCCTCTTTTCATCGTCATCCATTCCCAACCCCTTCTTTCTCATCTTGTCAATGGTTAGGTCTGTGTAGACCTATTGGGTCAAGACCAATATGGCAGCGAGTTATACTATACTGCAACGAGAGAAAATACTGAACAGAAATGAGAATAAAATATGATTATTTAGTAAAACGACATATCTGCACTAGACAGAATTTTCAGAAGAAAATGAAGCACATTAACTGTGAAACTTAGTCTTCCATCCTCCTCACGCCTCCTCCCAAATCAGAGTGCAGGAGGAAGAAAAAAGAGGGCATAACCCCATCACCTTCAGGAAGACAGAGATAGAAAGAGCCACCCCTAAAAAGGAGAAAGCACACCAGATATTTTTAAAAACAATTCCATACCTGTTTGATGCTCAGGATTTAAAATCTTGTGAAAGTGGCTGGCTAAGCTTAGGAGAGGTACCTGCCTCGTAGATAAAAGGACAATGAGAGGAATCTTCTCAGGTAGGGAATCTCTAGAGAACTCACGGGAAAGCAGGCATCTGAATCTGCAACCCTACCGCAGCTACAGAGTGGGAATGGTAATTCCTCTAAATGGAAATCCGTGTGCTGGTAAAAAGGAGGGAATGCATTGCTGGTCAATCAATCCAAATAGGTTCAATGTATCAAAGACCAACACAGGTGGCAGCAGAAATGTAGTGGTACCTTGTACAGCATTTATTGAGTGCTTACTTTGTGCCAGGCACTGATTTAGATTCTTTGCATTTGTCAATCCTCACCGCCAGATAAAGATGGCACATTTATTTAAAATTGTAATGTTGATAAATCAGTTGCCAAGGTCATCCAGATGGCTGGTGATAGAATCAGGTTACACACCTGACTTCAGAGCTCGTGTTCTTAATTCCTACACACACCTCCAATTTTGGATGTTTCAAAAAGATGCAGAAACTCACTTCATACAGCTGCTTCTTATTTTATTTTATTTATTTTTTTTATTAAATCATAGCTGTGTACATTAGGGGGGCACCATACACTTGCTTCTTATTTTAAAAAAAGAGATGCAGAGCTCCCTGAATGCACTGGATATATAATCAAACATATTTTGAGAATGAATATATTTGACTTTATTTAAAAAAATATCTTTAGTATCAAGTTCATATTTTAAAAAAAGAGATAAATAGGGCGGCGCTTTTTATCAAAGGAGTAGGGCACCAGCCTCATATGCTGGAGGTGGCGGGTTCAAACTCAGCCCCGGCCAAAAACTGCAAAAAAAAAAAAAAGAGAGAGAGATAAATGAGGCTGTAGATGAAAGACAGTATCTTTTTAGGAAAAATAAGGAAATTTTTCTTAAAGAGTTTGAAGTTGCTTTTTCTGGAAGCTTTGATAAATATATCTTTCTACATAGGTAATCTGATTTAATTTATTAATATTATTATTATTGCTACATATATTAAAAAAGTACGAGGAAATTTGTTGCCAACAATTTTATAAAAAATTAGATAGTGAATTTTTATTCACCGATATTCAAACACCCATTTTCTAAAAGTAAATTTGATGCATAAATTATAAATAACATTTTTTTTAGGAGGACTGGGGAACTTGCAGCCTTAGGGCCACATGTAGCCTTCTGGATGTTTGTGTAATTTTTTTAAACACCATTTTTTTTTTTTTTTCAGTTTCTGGCCGGGACTGGGTTTGAACCTGCCACCTCTGGCATATGGGGCTGGTGCCCTACTCCTTTGAGCCACAGGCACCACCCTAAAGACTATTTTTTAAGGGGGTTTGGGGAACCTGCAGCCTTTGGATGCTTGAGTGTGCCTTTTGACTGAGGTTTGGATTAGGTCAAGGGGCCACACTGGGGATCTGGAGGGCCTCATGTGACCTTGAGATAGCAGGTTTGCCTTTTATTTTTCTTCAAGATGACAAGGAAACTGTAGAGTGGTGAGAGTAATAAGTTAAAAAAACATATTCCTCTCCTGTATCCCAATTTGCATCAGTGCTTTGTACTCTTTGTTTCATAAAAAGGAGCAATTTGTTTTAACTATATTGAGTTCAGGTCCATGAGAAAATTAGAATTTGATAATAACTGGGTCTGTTTTCTCTTTTTTAAAAAAAGTCCCTCTCTGTATAATTTTGATATGTATGTAAATATAGCTATGATTATAAATATGTACTTTAAGATTTATATAAATCTTACCTGTGTATACCTATGTACTTCACACAAGTATATAAATGATTAGGGGGAAGAGTCATTGACCATTAAAGCCATTCAAGTGACAATGGTTATCTAGCTAGACCTCTCATTTTTACATTGATTTTTTTTTCATTAAATAATTCACTTATAAAAATGTGCACCAAAAGAGTATACTAGGAAATATGGCCTTTCTTTGTATGCAATGATATCCTTAATAGCTCTTATGTCATTTTGCTACAATTTTAAATCATGTTTCGGTAACACAGATTAAGCCATGCCCTAAATTTTTAACTATTTGAGCTCTTTCAAGCAAGGAATTGGTGAGTATCAGAAAATTTCATTTATGGGATTTTTTTCAAATGTTAAAATACTAACACTTTGAATACAAAATGGGTGAAAGTAAGGCAGGTAAAGGTGAGACGTGATTTTGTTGTGCCAGCGTTTCTCAGCATCCCCAGCCTTCTTCGTATATCCCCACTCTGCTGAGCACATCTGTTCTTTCTGTCATTAAAAATATGTGCAGGGAGTAACCACAAATGACTGGTGGGTACACACAGGAGCTCACATTTTCTCATGCCCACACTGAATGCTAAAGCACAGTATTATGTTGTAGTCCCCTTAGTACTTTCTTAGCCTGAACCACCTTATTTATATAGTGACTTTCCTTTAGCAACTCAAACAAAACAGCATTTCTCTCACTAAATCAATCTTAGCATTTCATATTGTTTAACTCCTGAGATATATCGTTTTGTTAGGTGTCTGATGATAAAATAACAGGTAAATTATCGTAGAAAATGAATTTTCTGGAAAAAAAATTCTTACATAGATGTATCATGCTGTATATGGAGAGGATAAAGGGGGCTCTGTTTCCACGTGTACCTTAGAATGACCCTAATATGAAAGATTATTGTATTAGTATTACGCTTAATTAGAATTTCTACTTCACGAATTTCTTTGGAGAAATTGAATGCCCCAAAAACAAAATTCAAGTCATTTTAGGGAGGAAAAGTCTCCCTGCCTGAGTTCTTTAAGGCAAATTTCTACCCGTGAACATAGGTATACAAAGAGTCTTTTTTGTTGCCTTACTTAAAAAAAAAAAACGAATAGCCAACCAACGACTGCTAAGCTGTTGCAGGAAGGAATCAACCTCAAAATCGGAGAACAAGGTAAACGATGACACGAGTAAAAGAAAATTGGTCCAGGAAAAAAGACTGTGCTTCAAACAGGAGCAGTCACATAATTTGTAGGGCCCGATGAAAAATAACAACAGGGATCCACTTGTTCAGAAATTATTAAAAATTTCAGGATGGCCACACCAAAGCATTAAACCCAAAGGAAGACCTTCTGAACCTGGGACTGCTGTGAGAATGCACATGTTGCACAAATATGAGCCAACCTGCTTAAAACACAAAAGAAAACTAGAATAAATTTTTATGGAATACCATCAGACAGATTGGAAAAGGTAATCATGTCTAGAAAACAAGAACAAGATAAACAAAGGAGAAGAAAAAAGTAAAAAATAAGAGAGAATCCATGAATATTAAATACTTTTAAGGGTACAACAAAGTTCTCATTTACTCTTTAAATTTGGCCAAAGTCTGCTAAATGGTTTTGACTTCAGCATTGGTCTTCAGAAAGCTAAAACAATGAATGTCTACCTCGATGTCATCTTAAACTTTCCTGAGCGTGTGTATGAAAAGTGATTAAAGTCCCCTGAAGTCTGATCACCATATCAATGTCCTTAAAAGCCATGTCCTTCAGATTTATTTTTCATATTTAAATAATTTTCTTTCCTTGTACTGAAAGAATCTGTTTCATATACTGAAATTCTATCAGTACTCTAAAAGTATAAACATATGATTATAGTTGCAATTGTAAAATTCTGCAATATTTAGTAATGACTCAATAAATTGGGATTTTATGGATAAAGTAGTCATTTTGTTAAAAATTCAAGTGAGAAATAACTTAGCAATTGTTTTGAATATTAAATAAAAATTCACAATTGGAATCTTTAAGAATTAAGGCTATAATACGCAATGTGTTATAAACATTGCCAAAACTTTTGTGTGTTTATGTTTATGGAAATTCACAACAATTCTTTGAGAAAGTAGAGATTACCGCATCCATTAGATATCTAAGAAGATTGAGACGCAGAGAAGTTAATTGACTTGACCAAAGTCAACTACATTGCCAATAAAGACAAATGCAACCAACCAATTTTTATTGCTTAAAACACACTATTATTTACAATACGCTATCTTTTCAGGAGAAGGGTGTATATCTCATATCAAATTGTTTTTTATAAATAAATTGGAAGAAGTAATTATCCTTTACTGAATCCCCCCCAAGGAGATACATTCTTAAGGAAAGTAGAACATTTGTTCTAACTGAACCACTTGATCACAATATTTCTTACTATCAAAAGACTCCTTAAAAAATGTTTCAGCTGGGTTACATGGTATGCCAAAATCCATGAAGATTTAAGTAAAATCTGGAAGATTGCCAGGTCACCATCATTGCTTCAGTCAAAGATGGAGTTTGATCTCTCGTAAATAGTAGGCACGTGAGTAAGCTATTTTTTGAAGAAAGAACTTCATTGCTTAACTATCCACCTACCTAGCTCCCTAAATAACTAAATAAACTAACATAAAATACAATTAAGAAAAATTAAAGTTCTACTGCCCTAGGTAACCATTAATAAAACTAAGGTCTAATGTTTTATCTATGGTTCCATCCGTAGCAAGTAAATGACTGAAATGCTACCTGATATTTACTAATCTTCTCTGTGTAAATATTTACACGATGGCTTTCTGTCTATGATGTTAGTTTTAAACTCCTTTCACTCATCTAATTCATGAAGAATATTATTTCTTGCACATAGATGCTGATTGCGGCAGATTACCACCAGTGTTATTCTTTAAAAAGGAAACTCTGACCATATATATTTTTTAACAATTATTTTTAAATATGTCATGCTTTCCTGGCATCATCATTTCCACAATTCCTATTGTTCCTGCTTCTCAGCAGCCCTACTTTTCTTTTAGGCACATATGCCATGATCACATATCCCCTGGAAAAAAAAAAAAAAAAAGCCTCATTTTACATAGTCAACCATGTGCAAAGCCAGATTTATTTATAAGTGCATAAATCATGCATTTGCACCTGCATGAAAAAAAAAAATACTGCATTGTACAAATTATTTGTTCTTGCCAAGTTGATGTTTAATAGAGCCAAACCTAGCAAAATCATGGAACTTTCAATTTCTTGTTTCTTTCAGAAGTCTCTCCCATGCAATGTTGAGCTATGTCCTTCAACTGCATTAATAACCTTGGCTATCATTTATTAAGCTTCTCTTCTGTACCAGCCATTTTACATACATAATTTGTAAAACTCAACACAACTCTGCAAGATACTTTATTAGTTTTCATAGTTTTGAGATGAGAAAAGTGTGGTTCCAGAAATTGAAGCAATGAATCACACCAATAATCTCTATGGGTTCATTGCTACTTTATCACTTCACCTTCCTAGAGACCTTCTCTCCAGACCTTGAAGAGAAAATTTAACATAAAATTTGATATATTCCCCTTTGGGTGACTTAGTGTCAAAAATAAAGGTAGCCTAAACCTATTTTGGAAGTTAATTTTACAAGGTATGGAGGAGTTGCTGAATATAGTTTTATTCATATTGGTTATCTTTCATGAATTTTGATACTTTCCAAGGTGAATTCTTCAGTAATAATATTTTGTGTAAAGTACATCAACATTTTATGTCTATAAGGTAACTTTTCTAATATTTTTACAGATATTTATAGATATTTATTTAGCTGAGTTATTTATGTAGGTTATTAACTTTATTATTAGGAACATTGTTTTAAGTCCTTCAAATGCTTATTACCTTTGTGATGTTGAGATGTTGCAATTCAACCAAATTTCACATTTTTATTATTAAATTTATGACTCAATATTGTTTATTTAAACATTATTTTAAAATTAAGAATGATTTTAATGCATTGATATTTACTATTTTAGGATTTAATGATGCTATGAAGTGTTTTAGTATTTAATATTTACATGGAGGAAATAAGTGAATGATTCCTTTTCCCTTAGATAGATGATTTTACTACCTTCAAGAGCCAAGAAAAACAAAAACTGAAGGCATTTGAGGAAGGCTTATCATCCAGGAACTGGGTATTGCATTATAGGACAAATTTAAATGACTAGAATTAGCAATAAATTTCTTATTCTCTGGATAATTGTATATCTATATTATTTTATAACTTTTCTACATTTTGCCATATAGGTTAATATTTTATGTCAGATTCAATTTTTATTTTATTATGCTTATTTAAGCTTGCTGTGTGGCTCTGTAATGTTCACTGGAGTAACAGAGGTACAAAACCACAGTGATTTATATTGATTGCGTCATGCGAGGATGGGCAGTTCCATCATTCATTGGGTATTGCAGTGATATTTTCCTTTCTATTCTAATGTATGCACTTTGTTCCATATGGTTAACATAAAATTAAAATAATTCTTTAAACTATAGATAACTGTTGAATTCTTCATGATCTGATTCTGTTTTTTTAATGTAAATAAAGTGTTACTTTTTTAGAAAATTCATTCCCTTTTTTCCTCCATACCATTTTTTATAATTCTAAATGGGAATATTTTATACAAGAATTTTTAAAAACTTGTCACTGAGTTTTCATGCTGCTGTTTTAACCTCCTAGTTAAATATGCCCGTATTTTGAAAATTATAGAGATACATGAAGAATATTTTATGAGAGACACTATGGTATTGTAAAAAGCATTCTGGACTTTGAATCTTGAAAACAGATTTCTAGTTCCTGTTTAGCAGTAACTGACTGTGCACACTGCAGCAAGTTGCTTCTGTGACCTCTATTTTAGTTTCCTAAAGTACAAGTGAGGTGGTTAATTTACAACAGTTCTACTCTTCATCCTCTAATATCCTACAGAGTGTATCCTTTTTCCCCTTAACTAGAAAAATCGCAATGATAAAATATTCTTCAATAAAAATAAACCAAGAATTGTAATCTTCAGAAGGAATCTCTCTCTCTCTCATCTATCTATCTATACCCCTTAGACATTGAATAAATTCACTGTGTGTGTATGTTCCTTGGTAGACTGGTAACTATTAATGCAACATTTCCTTCCTATTTTTTCTTTTCAGAGAAAAAAAAATCAGATTTAATATTAAACATTATAACCCTTATTATTTAATTCTCCATAACTGCATACAATAGTTTACAAATGAGATTAGTATGTATGTGAGAGAGAAATTTACAGGTTAACCTTGATATTAGTTAATTACAACCTTCTGTTACTCTGTAGTAACCTTATTTCCAGGGTTAGCGCCAGTTTTTTGCATTAGTTCTTCCAAAGGGACCACATGTCAAATATCCTTGGAACAGGGTACAATTTAAATTACTGGTGGTCTACTAGTTATTTTCAGTCTAGGAGAACAAACACCAGATGTATTAGACAGACTTTAAAGGGCATTATAAAGAGAACGGGGGAGAATGACCTATTTCCCAAATTGTAAGATCCACTCATTATTGCTCTGCATAATAATCTCATTCTGAAAGAATTCAATTAATATTTATCATCATGTTCTTTGAAATGAGTCCATGAATGAAGAGTCTGTGCATTAAACAATTTCATATAAGCAAGACATAATTCATTCTTGATCCTAGCGAGTGACTTGGAATCAGTATGCCTGATTTAAAGAGAGAAATTGATGATGTACAGTCTGTCAAATGTTATTTAAGACTACTTGATAATGTCCTGTGGTTTTATTTGAAAATCTAAATGTGTGCTAATTCAAGAAACAGTTTAGAACCCTTGCCTGCAAAATGGATCTGCTAATTAAAGGTGAAATAAGTTTTATTTTCCAAATCATTTTTCTTCTCTGTTGGGAAAGTATTTCCTGAAGAGTTTGCTGATATCTTCAGCTTTTCTTCTTTGTAACCTGTTCTACATTTTCCTTTCCTGATCTCCAAAACTGCTTTCAGGGTGACATTGACACTCAGCATAGCTATTAAACATGATTTTGCTAACTGCTCGGTGAGGCCTGGTGTGAATTGAGGGGCCACCACGGCCAGCTGTGCAAAGGCTTTGATCTTTTATTTACATTTTGATTTCATGTTTTGGTGCTGAAGGAGATTTCTTAACCAATATTGGTTAAACAGATTTAAAATTCTGGAAAAAAAAAAAAATTTTTTTTAGCCACTCTCTAGTTAGGGGAAATTTGTTATTAATCTTTCAACATAGGCCTAAAACACAGTAAGTACCACTTATCTTTCTCGGACGTAAAGAACAAATGCACACTACTTTTCTAAGATAAACATATTTTCTATTGTGCCTGGACTACTTTCTAAGCTATATCTATATTTTTATTCAGAGTCACTTAAATGAAGTATCTTATCATTTGTACTGTGTCATAAACTTCACTAAAAAATTTGCATTATAATTAAAAATTTGCTGGAAAGATTTTATATTTTTATATGAGAAAGAAATAAAATTCTTTATGGTATTAAGGGAAATTAATACCTATCAGAGAGTTTTATTTTTAAAAAATCTAAAATGTATGTTTTAAAGTTCTTTTGAAATCAGAAATAAGGGTTACAAAAAGAATCTTACAGACATGGCTAAATATGTTGGCATTTAAATCTAAAAATTTTAAATGATTTCATGCATTTTGATTTAACAAAGCATATATATATATATATATATATATATATATATATACACAAACATATATATCTGCAATTAATATTTATAGGCCAATTTATATATCTATTTTACATAGGGTCAAAAATGATAGGAAGCCAAATAATATTTACAAGCAAATGATATCATTCTCTTAGACATAAATGCACATTAAAACAGAATTTACAACATTTACCCTCTTTCTTAATGAAAAGACATTATTTTATAAAAGGAAATATTTAATCCAGAATTAATTACAATAAATCTGGAAACAGTAAAATCTATGCTAACCTGTTTTCACCCAATGAAATATCTTGAATAATACAAGACTGATGTAATTATTCGCCACTAAAAATTTTGGAGATGTAAGTATCCCTTTTTGTCCTTTGCAAGATCACTGACATTCTGAGTAGATGAACATTGTTTACTGAAATGTAGACTTAGAACTTTCCATAAGAATAATGAGTTTATCGAAATATAACCGAGGAATCTTTCCTCCGGGGACTGGTCTCCCAAGAGAACCCTTCAAAGGTCCTTGCTTCTCCTGCTGGGACTCTTTAGTGCCAAATGTAATACCTGCATTTAAAAGTTAAGTAGTACCCTGAACTCTCCCTGTTCTGTTTTTTGTTTTTGTTTGTTTTAATGTATCATCTGGGAAATAGATAAGATTCTCCCTAATCTCAAACAGGGAAATAAAACTCAGAATATTGTGTCCAAGAGGATTTGGGGGAATTGGTATTAGGGACATTGTTAAGGAAATTTGGGGAATTGGCATAGAGGTTAGACAGACTTGTAAATTCAAGAAAATAACTTAGCAGAGTTCTGTAAATGTAGGCCTCAAAATTAATAGAAAAAATTTAAACGATGTACTCATTTATTCACAAAATAGTTAGCATTTGTTTCTTTAACATTTATATTTTTTTTTTTTTTTTTTTTTTGAATTTATTAATTTTTTTATTGTGGAGAAGGGGCAGGGAAAGAAGGCGGGGGAAGAGGTGAGTGACAGGGTCGGGCCAGTGGCATGATACCATATTGGCTGTATCTAGGTAGAGGCAGTTTCAGGCCGGGCCTTGCTGAGTCGTTGCTACGCGGAAGTAGCTCGATGGATCTGCTTCTAGTCAGGCTCAGGAAGTTGCACTAGGCCTCAGGCACATGTCAGGGCCCAACAATTTCCTCTTGTTTTTTGTATGGTGGAAAAACATAGCCC